>JBAMJR010000694.1:65000-70000 GCA_038501785.1 Myoxocephalus aenaeus | reverse complement strand
TGAACGTACGTACACACACACCCAGATCTGAAGAACCTCGCTCCCAGAAATGAGGGTGATAACGTAGCCCTTTAAGCCCTGACCCTAATCCTATTTATTGTTTGAGTTGTGTTGAGAGGTTGTACATGTGGATTGTATATTATTGTAGCCCTGGTTTTTATGTTTAATTTGATACCTAACATGTTTGTTTTTTGGATTTATACCATGTTTTTCTTTCTTGATTTGTACTTTGTGACCTGATATAAAAGGGTCCCCATTTTTGGGGTTCTTGTCCTCATATAGGTGAACCCTTTTCGGTTCTACCTTTTTATAAAGGTACCACCTGGAACCCTATGGGAGGATTTTACCCAGAAGTCAATATAAACGGTGATCCATAGAACCATCTGTGAAAGGTTCCACCCCAAAATGTGATGTTCTACAGAGAACCCTTCTTAGGTGTAGTGGTTCCACCTAGAATCCTCCCTGGATGTTATTTCCACCTTCTAAGAACTATCCCAGTGGGTTCTACCGAACACCCTTTTATAGAACCGACCCAGGTGGCTCTACCAAAAACCTTTTTCTAGAACCCCACCCAGGTGGTACCAAGATCCTGTTTTTAGAACCCAACCCAGGAAGGCCTATCGAGAACCCTTTTATAGAACCGACCCAGGTGGTACCGATGTGGGTCTACTGGGAACCCTTTTATATAATCCTGATCTCGAACACACCTTGAGGGTTCTATAGAGAACACTTCTATAGTCTTATCTAGAACCCTTAAGGGCTGATGTGATGCAGCGCATGGTGTATATTTATCCACATTTATCTCATATGTAGTTCATATTTCAGTGACAGCTCCAGCAGTTATTTAGATGTCGTTCCTCCTCAGCTGGTGTCTTGTGTGTTAAAGAGCTGCAGCTGCATCATTTGTTTGTATCTGACGTCTCTGGTAAAAAGATCAATAAAAACTTGTGTTTCTTTTGTCTGTTTTGTCGTTCCCCCTCACAGGGCGGTCGAGGCAACGGCGCCATCAACGGGTCGCCGGCGGGACGAGGTAACGGCGTCAACGGGTCGCCCGTGTCTTCTGTCGCCTCCCTCGCCACCCAGGAGCCGACTGCTGCTGAGTACGCCTCCATACGCAAGTTCAGAAAGGTACCGGAGGAACACCAGTCACAGGAGGCGCTTCTGTTTCATGGAAACTATTGAATCAACTCATATAAGTCATAGTGCAACAACAATAGTGAGGCATTTTAATAACTTTAAACATTAGTTTTGATTAAAAAAAAAGAAAGAAATGTACTCAACAAAGACAAAGAATGACGGGTAGCATCACCTGATGTTTTGCCCTTTCTGATTAGATTTGATGGGATGTTTTTTTATCAGATGTGCTGGTGCGACAGGTACGGCAATATATATATATATATAGTTTGCGAAGTAATGTTTAAAGTTAGGAGAACCCATTAATTTAACATAACTTTGAGTAGAGCAGTTCAATGTTTGCAAAAAAAGATTAAAACTGTGCACAGAAATATACAAAAAGAGGAAAAGATTATCCAAAAACTGCATCATAACATTACAGCGCTTCATATTTGCTTTTAGGTGAACTGTTTGAAAGTTAGCTAATAATAATAATAATAATAATAATGCATTTCATTTATATAGCGCTTTCCATGATACTCAAAGTCACTTTACACAACATATTTACATAAAATATCCTAAAAGCTATACATTAAAACTAGTAAAATAATAGAACAAATAAGATAAATAAAAACAATGAGAACATAGAACACACAGTCACACATTAAAAGCAGTTCTGAAGAGGTGGGTTTTGATTTGTGATATAAACTTCCCGTAGAGGTTTAAAATACTCCTCATGAACTTGTGTATTGTGTGTTCTTTTGAACTGAACGCCATGTTTGACTCGTTGCCTCAAGGTGGACAAGCCCAACAGGAAGGACAACAACGGGGCCGACAGTCAGTCCGACAGTCAGTCCAGCGTCAGCGACTCGCCCTCCACCGCGCCGCCGCCTCTGCACCGCAGCCAGGAGTTCCCACGCAAAGGACTGGAGCCCTTCCAGCTGCACTCCTTCCCAAAGGTACGGAAAGCACCTCTGGATGATGGAGCTTCATGCAAACAGAGCCACGTTTACCAAACGCTGCACCTGCGCCTGTCCGCCAGCAGAGGGCGGTGTCGCCAAACAAACACGCTCCTGGGTTTAAGCTCACGTTTCACGCCTCATCGTCATCTCAAATAGTTAGTTTGTGTTTGAAATAAATGATCTATGAAACTTATGATCCAAACACACCTGATTATTTTTTATTTTTTTAAGATTCGTATTATTTGAGTCCCATGAATAGAGCCGTAATGTGTGACAAGTCAAGGCCGCAGTTTTAGGGCAACTCTGAGAGGGAACAATGGTCGGATGGTGGACAGCCTTTCCTGCGCTGGCGTACGGTTGTGTGTGTGTGTGTACGTGCGTGTGTGTGTGTGCGTGTGTGTGTGTGTTTGGCAGAGCGTAAAACAGGTGACTTTGTCATTTTGGTTAGAGAGATTTAATAAGTAGGTTGATACGCTTCATTAAACAATTTAATCTTGGCTGTGGATGTCGGCCCAGTTGTTGACCTAACTTTTAAATCTTTGCTTGTTAAATCTTGATGCGTGTGTGTGTGTGTGTGTGTACGTGCGTGTGTGTGCGTGTGTGTGTGTGTGTGTGTGTGTGTTTCTTCCGCCCATTTGCCTTTCTGCAGTGTGCTGAGCAGCGCGGTGTTAGCGTCCAGAGTAAAGAGTGGAAGGATGGATTATGTAAGAGCTTGGCAGGCGGCCAACCAGCGTGTGTGTGTGTGTGTGTGTGTGTGTGTGTGTGTGTGTGTGTGTGTCAGGAGAGGGCCAACAGGTAGCCAGCAGCCAGCGACGGGATAAACAGCGTTCACATGTTGAAGCCATTTACTGGCTTCTGTTCCTCTCTCTCGCTGCACAGGAGGAGTGTATGACAGTTTAATCCTCGTCGGTCGCGTGTGCAGCACAGAACCACAGTCTTTATAATTGGTTTATAACAGCAGTTCTTGTTTTATTATAAAGTCCAGTTCTCTTTTTATTTTCAGAACTTAATAAACTGTAATAAGTTTGAGACGTTTTGTCGAAAGCCTTTTCATTTTATTTCCTTCCCTCCCTGAGGCTAATTTTTTGTCAGATCCTGTCATCACTTTATCTCTGTCTTTGCGTAACCTTGTGGGAAAAGTTGGCCGCAAACCAACGAAGGAACTGATTAACTCTTGTGGAAAATTCAACAACTGGGCCGGCATTCCTCCGCACTTTGCATCGCACAAACCATCGAGCAATTAGCTTGTAATTCTTAGTGTGTGTGTTTTTTAAAGACACAGACTCGGAAACTCGCTCTCGCAGCGGAGGAAATGTAATTAGTCGGGAGCGTTTGATTCTGTGATTTCTGTTTGAGTTTCTGCACGAACACTTCCGGTTCATAATTGCGATGCTTTGCCGGCTCCTTGTTGGCAGGAGGCGGTGTTCATGGGCAACGGGGAGCAGTACATCTGGAAGCCTCCGGAGGAAGAGGACATCATCACCCTGCACCCGCCTCCACTGCGCGCAGACAGCCTGCAGGGGCACCCATCGCCGCCGACTGCAAAGGAGGTAGTCTGTGTGTGTGTGTGTGTGTGTGTGTGTGTGTGTGTGTGTGTGTGTGTGTGTGTGTGTGTGTGTGTGTGTGTGATATACACAGACCGGTCTCTGATTTGTGACTGCTATGTTTACTGTTGGGGGGTATTTCTGCGCGCCGTCATAACACCACCGCCTGTGACCTGCCTGTCATACGAGGTTTCTGCTTACAGCCGGAGGTTACGTTACATAGATCCAGCCTCCTCCTCCTCCTCCTCCTCCTCCTCCTCCTCCTCCTCTTCCTCCCATCCCCCTGGCTGAACCTTGACCCAGATCTCCCACTCGTCTACCCGTCTCCATCACACAAACTCACCAGACGGGTCCAGACATCAGTCTCACAGACGACGAGTACCGTAAAAGTCGGGTTACGAGCCGCTACTAGCTTCGGTCAGTGTCCCCGTTAGCTCCCCGCTGTAGCCAGCTGGGGCTCCTGCTAGCGCTCCGCTACTTCCCCGCTAACTTCCGCTAGCTCTCCGCTAACTTCCGCCAGCCCCGGCTCGACACCTGACTCGGGCAGAGGGGACGCGGGCAGCAGCAGCGCTAGCAGCAGCGCTAGCAGCAGCGCTAGCTAGCGCAGTGGGGACACTGACCGGAGGTAGGAGCGGCTTGTAACCCGACTTTTACGGTAATTAAAGAGTAATTGAACCCCAGAGTTTTGGCTGAAGGGCCTCTACCCTGGAAACTTTAAAAAAAAAAACGTCCCTCTAGAACTTGAAAAATGTTGTCCGAAATCCAAGATGGCTGATCCGCAGGTGGCGACTCCTCCGGTTGCAAAGAGAAGTTAAAAGGCCCCATAAACCACCATCACCTGACTCCAGATCAGCTATTAGCTTAAATTGCAACAGCAGGGTTTCAACTAATTGAGGGCAGTTGCTAAACATATTTATAGCACAATATGCAGAATTCAAATACTATAGAGGTTCGTTAAAGGTTAGCTGTCTTCACCTCGACTGTCTTCATACTGACCTCTACCCCCAGCCTCCATTCCTGAGACCCAATCCCCCTCCGTCGCTCCCCGCTGGACTCTCATCAGTAATACTGTAACATACTGAGAGTTCCAGGCAGTTGGGGAACTTGAGGAACGTCAATCTGAGAAGATGGAGGCGTGTCCCCAAAATGAACCGCTGTCTATTATTAGCTTGTGTTTGACTGAGCTCCTCTTTTTCATTATCATCTTTATGAGCTCAGGGGAGCTTTATCTCCACATCCATAACTTTATTGGTTTATTTATGACTGAAGCTCGTGATTAACAAGCCACAGAGGGAATGTATTGTTCACGATCTAATACAGTTTATTTTTTTATGTGGCGTAAAGTAAAGAAGCAGTTTTTTAATGTGTTGCTAAGTGTTGA
>JBAMJR010000694.1:35000-60000 GCA_038501785.1 Myoxocephalus aenaeus | reverse complement strand
ACTGTTAGCTATTGTCACCCACACACACACACACACATGGCTCACCGTGGGGGAGATTTATGTAATATAAGCAAGATGGATGTCACAGAGATTCGCGGTACTTAGCTCTCCCTCAGCAAACATCTGAAACAGGTTCTCTGAGCACTAGCCGGTTCCTTCAAACACACCTCCGTGTTGAGTTGTTGGCCTGATTAGCGCTCAAGTCCCAAATTACCGTCAATGTGCCCCAAAGCTTATTAGCAATGATCAATAACGTGATAACTAGTGAAGGTTTTTTAACAATCGACAATCCACGCTCTGATTTGACGAACATCTGTAGCCGGAGGAACGACGACACACCTCGACACACACATAGGCTACACTCTAAGAATTAAGGGTTCCCAAACGGGTTCTTCCAGGAGGGCTGAGGTTCTACCCGGAACCTTTTGCTTCTGAAGAAGCCCTTTTTTTGGAGAGGGGTTTTCCAGGGGTTCCTTGTGAGACTAAGGGTTCCATTAAGAACCGTTTTCAACCAAAGAACGACGGAGTTCTCCAAAGATTGTTGAACGCTTTTGCTGTTCAAAGAGAACGCCTGCAATCCAGAACCACAACCCCAAAAAAAAGAACGCGAACCAGGATCGTTGTGGGATTTTCCCTGCACCACATCAGCCCCGCCCCTTTAGGGTTCTATAGGAAAACATTGAATATTAAAAGGTTCCCGGTAGGACCCCCTGGTCTAGTTCTAGATGAAACTTGTGGAATATACAAGGGTTCTTGGTAGAGTCCCCTGGTTGGGATCTAGATGAAACGTATGGAATAGTAAGGGTTCTCAATAGAGTCTCCTGGTTGGGATCTAGATCATAACCTTGGGATATTCATGGGTTCTTGGTAGAGTCTCCCGGTTGGGTTCTAGATGAAACGTATATAGTATATTAGGGTTCTCAATAGAGCCCCCTAGGTGGGTTATAAGTCATAACCTTGGGATATTCATGGGTTATCGGTAGAGTCCGCTGGTTGAGTTCGAGATGAAACCCTTGACATATAAAAGGGTTATCGTTAGAACCCCCTGGTTAGGTTCTAAATGAAACCCTTGCAATCTACACGGGTTCTCCATAGAGCCCCCTTGGCTGGTTTTAGAAGAAACTCTTTGTATAGACACAAGGGTTCACGGTAGAATCCCAGGGAATGGTTCTAGATGAAACGTATATAATATATAAGGGTTCTAGATGAAACCCTTGGAATATTAAAAGGTTCTTGGTAAAACCCCCTTGGTTGGTTCTTGTTCGCACCCTTAGGATGTGGAAATGTTCTGGATATAGACTCTGGAGAGTCCTGGGTGGAACATCTCATAGGGGGCTCTGGGTGGAACCAATCACAGATGGGCCTAAGTGGAACCCTTTATGTTGGGTTCTAGGTAGAACCCGCTGAAAGGATTCCAGGTGGGTCTTTTTTATTAAAGCTTCGACCTTAAACCAAAATAGCTTCTCCGACAAGGTCAAGCCGAAGAACCCCATGTGGTTCCGCTTAGCACCATTACTTTTCAGAGTGTACTTGTTGGGTGAAGCGATGGTTTCAGGGTTCTCCAGCGGGTTGTGCAAGAATTTTGCCCCGAGTGATACGGGTGACCGATTTCACAATGCGGAACTTTTACTGTATTACTAAAGAAAATAAGAGAAGAATTTTTTTTTAAATAAGGAAGCGAAAGAGAGGACACTTCACTTAATACAAGTAAACATCTAATGTTATGGCCATTATTATACATGTTGCACTGGACCGCTGAAGGGGTGTTTGCCTTAGTTGTGCATTAAGATGCCGTGAAGGCCGTTTTCCAAGGACGGTTCTGACTTTCTTTCTGGTCTCAAGCCAAAGCCAGAGCTCCTGCGCGGCTCCCCAGACTCCAGTCTGAAATAACAACAGAGGGCTCGGACTCCGAGGGAAATAAAGAGCATGAAAACTACCAGCGAGTGTCCTTTGGAAGGTTGCACCCTCGCCTCCTTGCACCCTCGTCTCCAGCCTCTGCACTGAGTTCCCTCACATTATAAACAATGTCTTTCCCATGTAGCTTTGGGGAACATTAAAAAAAAAACAGAAGAAGAAGAAGAAACAAAACATTAGAGGCGATAAAAAAGGCGATAAAGATGAGAGCTGGTCTGAAGGATGCATCCTTCACTGTGCAAAGAGAAGACGGGTCAAAACAACGTAAATACAAAAAAAAAAAATGCTACTGTGTCGGAGAGTATGTAAAAACAAATCTTGCACTCTGTGTTTTAATGCACTGTTTTTTGTTTTCTTTCTTACCTACTGACAAAACACCATTGGTTCTATAGCTCATGCCACTGCCATGAAAAACAGTACGTTTATGTTGTTGGTGCAACTTTTTTTCCTGCTTGATCCAAAAAAAACTGAACAAAAAAAAAAGTGCATGCTTTGATATATGGAGATGAAATATTGTGGTACTTATTGATCTCTTGTTAATCTTTTTCTGTTGTGCTTTTTTTTCTTTCGACCATGTGATGCAAAGCAGCATTCAGGGGGTTGTTGTTTTTCTTTTTTCTTTCTTTTTTCTTTCTTCCAAATGCAGCAACTTGGAGGGGTATAGGAGGAGGGGAGGAGGAGGGAGGGAGAGGGGGAGGAGGTGGAGGTGGAGAGGCCTCTGGGAGCGTTGTTTATCCTCCGCTCTGGGGGAGCAGGAAAAGCTCAACAGAGGTGAGGAGGGAGAGGAAGAACAGCTCGCATATAAAAGCTGGACGAGGATCACTGCAAAATGGACACGGACCCCGAAGGACCCTCCCCCGCTCTCTCTCTCACACACACACACACACACACACACACACACACACACACACACACACACACACACACACACACACACACACATACACACATACACACACACGCACACAGCAACATTAAGACGCGTGTTTCCAGTTCCAGGGGGTGCAGCACACTTGGTCAGCCTCCCCTCCCCCGAGCTGCGTTCATCCTCCAATAACCGTCACTGACCTCTCTTTTCTTTTCTCTCCCTCGCCTGTGCAGGGGAGGGAAAGGGGGAGGAGGGCTTTGATGTCCAGTTCTGAGGGACTCAGGGAGGGATATGAGAGGGAGGGTACCAGTCTGATATCAACGATGCACCAACAGCTCAACTACTGTCTGATATGAGAAACAGCTGAGACGCTCAACGAGTTCCCTTCCACAATGCTGGCTATTAATCCTTAATTATTATATATTTTTTGCTCTGGCTGTCACTTTATGTGTCACATTTTCTTTATCCTGAGAGAAAGCACTGATCCGATATATATATATATATATATATTTTGTTGAACACTGTTCCAGTAAAAACACTGATCCAGACGGATGTTCATTGCACAAAGAAATACAGTATGATGATGTAAATGTGTAAAAAATACTCTGTTGCTGTTCCGATGTTGTTCCGATGTAACATACAGTATACAGTATATTTGTGGAGACAAAAAAAAAGAGAAAAGAAAAAAGAAGATAATCACAGACACGCTGTACTTTGTGTGGATGCAGAAATTGTTTATGCTCTCCATGCGGATACAGACGCTGTTAATAATCTTCATAATTATGGGCCAATACTGCTGTGACAGCTGTAGCCAATGTTCTATGTTCTTAATAAAGCACAGGGTTTAGTTTAAAAATAATGAATATAATAAAGTATAGTGTGACAGTGCAGATATGCAAAAGATTGTAATGTTTTATATTAACCTTCATAAAATATTAAAGTGAGTTTTTACTTTTCTAATAAAGTGGCACATTATAACGTGTGTTGGTGTTTTGCTTGTCTTACTGCTTTGTGCGTGATATTTAGTTCAGCCTCATGGTTATTAGTGTCTGGCTATTAGTAGCTTGCAGTAAAAGCAGCTTGCATTAAAAAAAAAAAGTGTGGAAAGTTGAGCGATAAACCATGACGTTTTTGGGCCTTGGTGGGTATTTTAGAATAGATTAGATAAAGAGGCATTCAGGTGCCTTCACCCATGTAAAAAGAAAAGAAAAGTTATTTATAATAACAGTTATAACAACAGTTATAAGCCTAAAATAACATGTTTATAAGCTGAACATGTCCAACAAGTTCGAGGCAAAGAAAGTTACTTGATAGACACGAACAGTTTAGTAAACTTAAAAACACATTAAGTGGACACAAGAAAACAAAAACAATGCAGTATACAAAAGCAGGGTGTCTCCATTATTGTGTCCACCTTGAAACAAGTCGACATTACAAGCACAGCTCTAAAAACTGAACCTCGCTTCATAAACCTCCGCATTTACTGCAGGACTACTTTCTTGGATTGCATTTTATTTAATTTTTTTGCTGCACGGTGTCCAGAAAAATAACTGTTCTATTAATTTTACGTGAAAACAACCGGATAAGAATCCCTTTTACGTTTGTAACTTTTAGGAGGAGGAAGCAATCCGACCAAAAAGATTGTTGATGTAATGGCGAACAAACCCTGCTGGTTAAAAGTCTAGAAAACCTAACCGCTCCGCTTGCTGCGGGCTGTTTGTTTTCCTCCTCGCAGACCGGCTCGTCGACTGCAGACACCGGCCGGTGAACTGAGGCCACGCCCACATTGGAAAGGAGGGTACAAAAAAAAAAAAAAGAAGAAGAAAAAAAGAAAAAAATCCCCGTGATCGACACAGTCAAACCAGCCAATCAGCGGCCGCCTCGCGGTGGACGCGTGCCAAAGTGTAATGTTTATGTACGCGTTCGACCAATGGGAGCGAAGCAGAGGTGGGCGTGGCATTCGTTTTGGAGGAAAGAGGCAAAACAACACGGTATTCCCCCCTGAACCGGGCGGCTGTTTGGATATCCTGGGTGGGTGGCGGTGGCAAAACTTTTTAAACACGTAGACTAGTAAAACCCCGGAGTTAAAGACACTTGCGACAATCCTGATAAATGTATTCAACTCCAGACCTGTGCACTAACATCTATAGAAAGCTGGTTTTCTTTCTTTAGTCTGAACATGGACACCCGGTTTGATCTGGAGCCGCAGCCGCAGCCGCAGCAGCGGCGGCTGGCGGCGGTTGGGACGAGGGTCGTCGGCGTCGGCGCGGCTTTCCACTGCCGGGCGGGCCGCTCCGTGCTCCGCGACAGCCGGGTCCCCGCAGGCCCCGCGCCGCCGGCGTTCACGCACGGGCCCGCCGTCTTCTACAGATGCCGAATGGACGGCGGCGCGCAGGAGAAGGAGGAGGCGAAAGGAGAGCGCACGTCCCCGCGAGGGAACGGACGAATCTCGCACGACGTGGAAAAAGTAAGCGCCGTTTTTTTTTTTTTTTTTTTTTTAATTATTATTTATTTATTTTAAATACATTTTTAGCCGGTAAAGTGAACTGTACGCCCAAAGTTCGACGTCACGTCATTCCTGTTGAGTTTGACAGCTCTCACGCGCCGCTGTTTTCTCACACGAAGCCTACTTTTATATATATATTGCGTATCTTTTTTTTTTTTTTTTTAATACATTCATCATGTTGCTCTTAAAATCACTTTGTTGTTGTTATATATTTATTTCACCAACTCGGTCGTGGACTAACAACGTGATAACCAAACCGCTTTAAATGGCGGCTCATTCTGTGTGCAAAGTTTACAGAAAAGAAAAAAGTACCGGCCTTTATCCCTCCCTCTCTCCTCCCATAGCTGCTGGGTGGAGCTACTGGGAGGGCTTCACCCAGTGCCGAACTCATAATGGTTCTTTTTTAGTAAACATGTGATATGTTTTTAGTTTTTTTTTTACATGCAGCAGGGTTCTTCTTGCAGAGCGTTTTACTTTTAAGTTTTTTGCATTGCATTTCGCACACACTCGTGTGTGTGTGTGTGTGTGTGTGTGTGTGTGTGTGTGTGTGTGTGTGTGTGTTTTCCCTCTTGCAGGGTCAAGTTCATGTCGTCATGTCGGTTACTGATTGACCCTGCAGCATGAAATATGCACAGGTGGTGAATTGCCACACCTGCTTTTGATGGATTAGATAAGAGTTTATTCAAATACGTTTAGTGAATGCCAGGGCGATAATGGCACAGTTGGGTAAGAATATATATCAAAGGTTTTAGAGCTGCAAAGATTAGTTGAGTGATCAATTTAGTGAAATGTAATAATTTGCTGCTCTGCTTTTTCCACATGTAATAATGCATGATAGTGATTTATGGTCATAAAATCATGTATTTAATGCATAATAACTCAAATTGTGGAATATTTTGAGGGAAGTTTGCAGCTCTGTTTCAACTTCACAGACCGTTCAATGTAATTAACAAACACACATCATTATTTATTAAAATCTTTGTTATTTCACTTGAAACTGTTTGTGTTCATTTTGAACTAAAGTTCTTAATAAAATAATAATTTGTCAAGTATTTCATTGTGTGCAAAAGTAGGCGTTGCCCTGTGGTTATTTCATTTAGACTACTAATTGATGGTAATACCAAAACACATGCTATGTTGTGATGGGCTATATTCTACACTGTGCAACCATTCAGTCCCACTATATCATTCATTTTGTAAACAATTTTTTTAACAATTTCTATTATACCTTTACTGTGTAATTACATATTTATTATAGTTGTTTTGATCTTGTTTTTCTAGTTATGACCACTATGCTGCTGCAAATAAAGGATAATATTATCTTATTTTATATATATTGTTATGGAGATATGAAATGACCTTTATCGTAATAAATAATTTTCACCGTAAATACAAAAAGTCTGTTAGGTCGGAAAATAAAACAAGCAAACAAAAGAAATCAACGCTCAGTTATATTATTATAATAAAACATTTTATAGACTCAACATACGTGATTTTGTATAAAATAGCTGACAGAGTAATTGCTTATTTTTTACATAATAATTTTGCCATTAAGCCAATTTTCCATTTTTTAAATTGAGACATAAGAAAGTCCACAATCCAGTCCAGATGGAGGCTGTTGACGGCATTACTCGGTGAGATGCGACCCCAATAGTCGAACCCCCAAAAAAACAACACTGGCAACTTGCTTCAACGTGATCGTTTGACGTTTATTTAGCGTGTGACTCGTCTTTTCTTTCTTTCTTCCAGACCGGCCTCGGGGACCACAGGGACGCGGGTTCCTCCGGGATCCTGAAGCGGGCGAGTCCGACCCACTGCCCGCCCGTGAACGGGCACTCGCCGGGCGGCTTCATGCACTTGGACATCAGGAACCCAGGGAAACAGGCGGAGCTGGCCAACAGCTTCAGGGCCGCCGCACAGGGCCGCATCGCACCGCCGCCGGAGAGGCAGCCGCTCCCTTCCTCCCACATCCCCGTCCCCAGAAACAGGTACGGAGACGCTGACCCACAGGCACGGGCCTCTTGTATTTGGTTTCATCCACAGACTTATTTTAGTTTTTCTATTTGACGCACAAGTTTGTGGCCGGACTAAAAGTGTCCCGCTACGAGAATAGAAGTGGAATTCAGCCTCTGGCCGCAACTGTATGGCGGTTTGGGCACGGACGGTGTGCGTGTGTGTGTGTGTGTGGGGGGGGGGGTGTGTGTGTGGGGGGTGTGTGTGTGTGGGGCGCCGTGAACGGACAACTGACCACATGTTCGGTGTTCCGGCCAGAAGAGTTTCGAAATATGCCGAAGAGAGCCAGAGCTGGAGACGAGGGCCAGGATTGCCCAATCGCTCGAGACGAGGAGAACGGAGATAGTTACTTTGTTGCTTCATGGAGATAGTTACTTTGTTGCTGTATGGAGATAGTTACTTTGTTGCTTTATGGAGATAGTTACTTTGTTGCTTCATGGAGATAGTTACTTTGTTGCTTTATGGAGATACTTACTTTGTTGCTTTATAGAGATAGTTACTTTGTTGCTTTATGGAGATAGTTACTTTGTTGCTTTATGGAGATAGTTACTTTGTTGCTTCATGGAGATAGTTACTTTGTTGCTTTATAGAGATAGTTACTTTGTTGCTTTATGGAGATAGTTACTTTGTTGCTGTATGGAGATAGTTACTTTGTTGCTTCATGGAGATAGTTACTTTGTTGCTGTATAGAGATAGTTACTTTGTTGCTTTATGGAGATACTTACTTTGTTGCTTTATAGAGATAGTTACTTTGTTGCTTTATGGAGATAGTTACTTTGTTGCTTCATGGAGATAGTTACTTTGTTGCTTTATGGAGATACTTACTTTGTTGCTTTATAGAGATAGTTACTTTGTTGCTTTATGGAGATAGTTACTTTGTTGCTGTATGGAGATAGTTACTTTGTTGCTTTATGGAGATAGTTACTTTGTTGCTTCATGGAGATAGTTACTTTGTTGCTTTATGGAGATAGTTACTTTGTTGCTTTATAGAGATAGTTACTTTGTTGCTTCATGGAGATAGTTACTTTGTTGCTTTATGGAGATAGTTACTTTGTTGCTTTATGGAGATAGTTACTTTGTTGCTTTATAGAGATAGTTACTTTGTTGCTTTATGGAGATAGTTACTTTGTTGCTTTATGGAGATAGTTACTTTGTTGCTTCATGGAGATAGTTACTTTGTTGCTTTATGGAGATACTTACTTTGTTGCTTTATAGAGATAGTTACTTTGTTGCTTTATGGAGATAGTTACTTTGTTGCTTCATGGAGATAGTTACTTTGTTGCTTTATGGAGATACTTACTTTGTTGCTTTATAGAGATAGTTACTTTGTTGCTTTATGGAGATAGTTACTTTGTTGCTGTATGGAGATAGTTACTTTGTTGCTTCATGGAGATAGTTACTTTGTTGCTTTATGGAGATAGTTACTTTGTTGCTTTATAGAGATAGTTACTTTGTTGCTTCATGGAGATAGTTACTTTGTTGCTTTATGGAGATAGTTACTTTGTTGCTTTATGGAGATAGTTACTTTGTTGCTGTATAGAGATAGTTACTTTGTTGCTTTATAGAGATAGTTACTTTGTTGCTGTATGGAGATAGTTACTTTGTTGCTGTATGGAGATAGTTACTTTGTTGCTGTATGGAGATATTACTTTGTTGCTTTATAGAGATAGTTACTTTGTTGCTGTATGGAGATAGTTACTTTGTTGCTTTATGGAGATAGTTACTTTGTTGCTTCATGGAGATAGTTACTTTGTTGCTGTATGGAGATAGTTACTTTGTTGCTGTATGGAGATATTACTTTGTTGCTGTATAGAGATAGTTACTTTGTTGCTGTATGGAGATAGTTACTTTGTTGCTGTATGGAGATAGTTACTTTGTTGCTGTATGGAGATAGTTACTTTGTTGCTGTATGGAGATAGTTACTTTGTTGCTTTATAGAGATAGTTACTTTGTTGCTGTATAGAGATAGTTACTTTGTTGCTGTATGGAGATAGTTACTTTGTTGCTGTATGGAGATAGTTACTTTGTTGCTGTATGGAGATAGTTACTTTGTTGCTGTATGGAGATAGTTACTTTGTTGCTGTATGGAGATAGTTACTTTGTTGCTGTATGGAGATATTACTTTGTTGCTGTATAGAGATAGTTACTTTGTTGCTGTATGGAGATAGTTACTTTGTTGCTGTATGGAGATAGTTACTTTGTTGCTGTATAGAGATAGTTACTTTGTTGCTGTATGGAGATAGTTACTTTGTTGCTGTATGGAGATAGTTACTTTGTTGCTGTATGGAGATAGTTACTTTGTTGCTGTATGGAGATATTACTTTGTTGCTGTATAGAGATAGTTACTTTGTTGCTGTATGGAGATAGTTACTTTGTTGCTGTATGGAGATATTACTTTGTTGCTGGGCCGGTGGATGCATCGGTGTGTTGCGCTCACTGTGTGTCAGACAGGAAGCCGTGTGTGCTGAGTTTGTGCTTTTTTTTTCTTCTTCAATGTTTCATATGCAATGCAGTGAGTTTGTGCTCCCATTGTCTTTACATACTTTTTTTTAACACACAGACACATGCACATTTGTGCTCAGGAAGTTCTTTATTACTCTTTAAGCAAAACAAAAACAACCACAAACAGACGCAGAAAACGCACCCTGGCATCAGCGGAGTGCAGCGGGTGATTATGTAACCGCAGCGAGGGCCGGAGCGGACCGGAGGCGGAGCCTGAGGACCGCTTCCCTCATTTCACACATGCTGTTGGTTACTGTCGGTGTCAAGCCGCTGTCAGGCGGCGCTTACAGTTGCAGCCCGGTGGCAGTCCAGTAAAGTCCCCCCAAAAAACTGAGCAGCGCTGAATCTGCACGAGAAACACGAGGACCTTTTTAGAAATGTTTCTATTTTGCACAGGTGGATTTATTTATTTATTTCTTAAACTGATTGCAGTTTGTCAACAAAACAGATTTCAGTGTGTGCTCGATTGTGTGGGCGTGGCTTTTTTAAAATCCTTACGTGAACTTCACGTGCCGCCGGTCATGTATGACAGGAGGGCGTGTCTCAAGGGAAAAACACGCAAGACCGAGCATGCTTTGTGCTGAGTGCGCTGTCGCCTCTCCGTCCGGGTCCTGGACGTCTCTCCGATGGCTGATGGCTATCTCGCCTTCACGCCGCTCCCACAAAAACAAGTCTGAGTTGACGCTACGCAGAGCGAGGTTGCGTAACGTTACGTAACGTGTGTGTGTGTGTGTGGTCATATTAGCCAGACCGTCTTCTGCTGACCTTTATGATTAACTCTCCGTCTTTCAGCTGCTCAAGCTGGCTTTTGTTCTGCAGTTGGTGACAAGAGGCTCTCTCTCTCTCTCTCTCTCTCTCTCTCTCTCTCTTTGCCATGATTCACATTTTAGTTTCAATCATTTTAGTATTCAGTCTATGATGCTTTTTGCTGAAATTATAATATTATGTATATATATATATATCCAGATGTAGTATTTCTTCTTCTTCTTCTTCCAAGGTCTCGCTCCAGTGGTGATGTCGTCTCGCTGTCAACAGAACCATTAATTTCCCTTTCTCTTCCCCTCACTTCAGCTAATACGCCCATTGTGTAACCAGATTAAATATGTTTAAAGACAGCTAAGCTATAAAGCTGTCGCTCACCTCTGTCTGTGTGTGTGTGTGTGTGTGTGTGTTACATTGATCACTATATCAGTAACGTATTGTTTCTCACACACACAACCACACATTGCAACACAGTGCTATTCACACGGTGTCTTTAAAGTAGGTCAGTGTCCTTTTTGACAAGCCTGGGCAGAGCCCTGAAGTGGGCGTGGCCAGGAGAGCGCTGAAGGGGGCGTGGCCAGTAGAGCGCTGCAGGTGCATCTCTGCAGACCGACTGCAGAAGCTGAGCTCCGTGGCCAACAAGCGTTTATGACACCGACACGTTCTTGTTCTTCACAAACATGTTCCCTATATTGGTTTATAGCCGTTATAACTAACGGTTATAAAGGAATAAATATCACGGCGAGGCTGAGAAGGCGGACTAGTTTGAACCAACCTAATGATTTATGATATTATTGTTTCCCCTCCGGTAATTCAAAAATATAATTTGTTCATGTAAAATATACACGTGATAATGCTTATATGTGTGCATTAAATACTTTCTCATTTAATAAATAACTGTAAAATCATAGAGGAAAATTATAATATTTCCAGCTAAACACTGACTATTTGGACACTGAAACACACAGTCATACGATCAACAAGATAAATTCCGTGAAGTAAAGTGCGACCTAAAAATCTAACTGATCTTAAAAACATAATATTACCCCAAATAGTTCATATCAGGATCGCTAAAAAATTGTATTTAAGTTCAAATTAAGTTTGAATGAATCCGCTCGCCCTCCTTGCTGATCCTCATGTCTCTCTCTCTCTCTCTCTCTCTCTCTCTCTCTCTCTCTCTCTCGGACCCTGAAGCTGCCTCATCAATACTCATCGTAACGAATTTACACGGAGAAAAAAGAAGAAAAAAAGTCCTGACGAACTGATAAGAGAGAGAAGAGGTGTGTGTGTGTGTGTGTGTGTGTGTGTGTGTGTGTGTGTGTGTGTGTGTGTGGGTTGCTTTGATGTGAAAGCTTTTCATTCTTATCTGTCCTTGGTCAGGTACACTGTCACCACAGTAAGGTAACATGAATAGAAAGCGCTGAGTCCGCATAAACAAGACACCAGAGCAACTGCCTTGAGGGGGAGGGGGGGGGGGGGTTCTGTTTTTAACATAATTACAGTCTTGACTCCGTCACCAGGAGAGTTCACCCCCCTCCAGCCAGTTGTCGGAGGTCAGAGGAGCAGCTACTACACCCCCACCCCACCCTCCCAATCCAGTCTGGGATGTTTAACCCACATCCAGACCGCTGACTCGGCACCTCGAGCGGAGCAGCCCATATAACCCATATAAAACATCTCCCTCCATTCTAGAACATGTCTTAGCATCATCATCCTTCTCCTTGTCTTCCCTTCTCCAGAACGTGATACATCAAATCTTTTCTCGCGCTCACACGGGGCAAAGGGGTCGGGGGGTGAAAGGTCGCCCTCGGTAGAATGCGGTCACGTGAGCGGGGGGAGGGGTCGGACCGGGACCGCGACGCGGCGTCTGGCACGTCCGCCACAGGTCAGCCGCAGGATCTCTGGCTTCTGCGCTACGTCGACAATTCACAACCCGCAGGAGAGCGTCGGCAGACGGCTCGTCGTCTGCCGACGCTGAGGTCACGTGACCTTTTAGGCAAGGCCAGTTTATTCGCGGAGCACATTTCAACGACGAGGCGACGGGAAGTGCTTCACATAAAACCGTTAAAATAATCAAAACATAATGCAGAGAAAACAGGATTTAAAAACGATTAAAAAAACAGTCAAAAAGCAAAAAAAATAGAATACGAGTTGCAGTGCAGTTTAAGAAATAAAATGCAGAAATGAATATCCTTGAATCTGGTTCAATTAAAGGCAGCAGCAAACAGAAAAGTCTTCAATCTGGATTTAAAGGAGCTGAGGGTCTTTATCAGATCTAGTATCAGAGAAACGCATCTTTAAGGACTATCTGCGTTTTTAGTTGTGTGTTTTTATTCACTTTTTACAGTAATGAGGGCCTCTGGAAGAAGCTCCGGCTAATAGGTGAACTATGTGCTGTGTGTGTGTGTGTGTGTGTGTGTGTGTGTGTGTGTGTGTGTGTGTGTGTGTGTGTGTGTGTGTGTGTGTGTGTGTGTGTGTGTGTGTGTGTGTGTGTGTGTGTGTGTGTGTGTGCAGTTATGCAGTGAAGAAGAGAGCTTTATTAGTAACGAGGAGAGAAGGAGAAACGGAGGAATGTTTTTCAGCAAACAGCCCTGCTGCAAAAGTTTTAGTTACGCTAAAAGCTGCAGATTCTCTCTCTCTCTCTCTCTCTCTCTCTCTCTCTCTCTCTCTCTCTCTCTCTCTCGCGTGTCCAACAGGCTGGACACTGTTCATCTGAAGCTTCAGTTTAGTGGGGGGAGGAAACTCTCGTCGCGATGCTCTGGCACCGCTGCAGTAGAAATGCTTTAGCGCTTTCTCACCGGCGCTAACAGACGCTTGCAACGGGCCTTCTGTTCTGCAGCACTCGCCCTCAATCGATCATCTGTTCTTCCACCCGACTCTTCATGCCGGCCGGCAGCTGCTCTTCCTCCTCCTCATCCTCCTCCGCCCGTCAGCCAAAACATTCAGAGATGGCAGCCGTTTTGGCTGATCTTCTGCAACCAGTGTAGCACGCAAGCTAGCTAGCGGCGGACAGATTAGGTCACGCATGCTCTCATGCAAACCATGCGACTTAAAATGCATCTTACTGGTAGCGACGTCCTGATGACGGGGTTCATACGGTCATGGGAAACCTGGAAAAGTCATGGAATTTTAAAATGGTTATTTCCAGGCCTGGAAAAAGTCCTTTAAAAAAAAAAATAAAGAATCCCAAAAAGTGTTGTGAAAGTCATGTAAATGTGTTATATTCATGTGTTCATGTCGTTCATTTACGCTGAGTTTGAAATAATGAATATGCTTTTAAAAGAAAGACGCTCAGAATATAAGCAGGCATCCATACAGGCATCTATATACATGTTTATTCTTTTAATCAAACTATTGTCTCATTCATTTGTGTCATTTAAGATTTACTGTATGCTTTGTTTAAATATGACATTTACTCACTTTTTCATGTTTACACCCAGATTTCACTAAATGTTTGGTCATGGAAGAAGTGTGTATGAACCCTGTTACGTTCCACTCATTTTTAACGGCTATGCTTTGCTAGTTAGCTGCTTCGCTAACTCCATGCTTTCATGCTGCACCTTTAAAGCCGACGGTTTTAAAGGGAAGTGAACTCATCACCGCCACGGAGAATGAAATTAGAGATCTTCCAGATTGTAATTTTGAGGTCACGCCGACTGATTTTAGATGATATGATTTCACGCTTAAACTGCAGATTACAGCGATGGAACTAATCCCGTTACGCTGCTTCACTTAATTGGCTCGGTGCAGTGGGAACATTTCCTGACTTCGATGATCCGGTTAGTCCACAGACGGCTTCCAAGTCCGGATCCTCGGTGGCTGAGAGGAAGCCCGGAGTGGCCTGTAGCTCCACGGGTGTTTTGCTTTCTCCTGTTCTCAATCACTGCACTTCTGAATATCCCGACACCACACACACACACACACACACATGCACACACACACACACACACACGCAGTGTCTCTTGCGCAACTCTTATCATAAGTCATCCCAGTTTGCTAATGACAAGCAGTGAAATTCAGTCTGTAAACAGAGAGGAGTCTGGGAAACGCCCAACACTGTTGCATTGAGCTAATATTGAACATATTAGTATGTTTCCTCTTAGAGGCACAAATAAAATATATATATATATATATATATATATATATATATATATATATATATATATATATATATATATGTATATATCATATTTTTTTTTTTTACTTCCCGGAAATATTTAGCTATCGTTTTAGTTTTATGTCCTCACACATCCTCTCCTCTGCCCATCGCTGTGTGTGTGTGTGTGTGTGTGTGTGTGTGTGTGTGTGTGTGTGTGTGTGTGTGTGTGTGTGCACGTCCTCAACAGTAGAGCTGTGTGGGCCGGGATTATGACTCATCCTTGCGTCCTCCAACAAATAAGGGCAAGACAATGAATCAAGCAGCTTTGCAATCGATCAGATTTGGGCACACACACACACACACGCACACACACACGCACACGCACACACACACACACACACACACACACACACGCGCGCACGCACGCACACGCACACACTTAATACAGTTCTGCTAAAGACGTTGTCCTGCTCTCCCTTCTCACATCTCACCTCGACTCGATCTGTACGCGCACACACACACACACACACACACACACACACACACACACACACACACACACACACACACACACACACACACAATTCCGTGTGTCGGTGACAGATTGTATACAAACATGATATTCATGAGCTCATTTTGCAGAGAGAGAAAGAGAGAGAAGAGAGAAAGAAGATAAAGTGATATGAGGAGGAGGAGGAGGAGGAGGAGGAGGAGGAGGAGGACAGCCTTTCTGTGCACAATGTTTTTTCTCCCGTTAGCTGTGGATCTGTCTCCTCCCTGTAACTTTAAACGTGTTTATAGAGACAGAGATTGATTCTTTGGTCTGCTGAGCCTCGTGCGCGGTATCCAACGTCCCGAAAAGGCGCAACAATGAGACCTTTTCCTGCGCTTAGAAGACGAGCGAGCAAAATGGAATTCCAAAAAAACGAAGCCCAGAAAATAAGTAATTAGCTGCGTTTTGGTTTTCCAGCTCGTAAAAGACATTTCATTTGTAACGGACGAGCGACGAGCAGCTCAACAAACGGGACGAGTGACCGTAAACTACATTTCCATCTCTGCTAAGATAATATGAGTTTAATTAGAATTGTAAAAGAAAATATATTAAACAGTCTTTAAGCTCGTGTGCACGGCGGTTAAAGAGTTTAGATTTTTGGGAGCGTTTGGATGCCTTCAAACGCTGCCAAGACATCACAGAGGTTTCTGGGCGAGAGAGAGAGAGAGAGAGAGAGAGAGATTTTAAAGCTGTCAGATTAAGACACAAAGAGGTTAAAACCGGGGGGCGTTCCATTTTTTATTTTATTGGCATACTGAGCAGCTGTTTCTATCTCTGGTTTCACTTCTTCTCCCTTTACTCGTGAATGTCCACGCTCCAAAAGTGTCCCGACGGTGCCAAGTACGTGTGTGTGTGTGTGGTTGTGTGTGTGTGTGTGTGTGTGTGTGTGTGTGAAGTGTCATGGTATGTTGGTATTCTGTCATAAGCCTCAGCAGCTTAACGCGAGGCTCCGGTCTGCTGTCCAAACAATATCTCCTTCGACTTTTTTTTTAAAAACCTGCTCGACTACCGCTGACGACCTAACGAGCCGCTTTCTCTCTCCGCTGACGTTTCTTCCAAAATCTTTCAAATACATTCTCAGCCAAACAATCGGCGAAGTGATTTATCTTTCATTGATTACTCGTCTTCTGATAAAAACTTCTGTGTGACGTCGCTGACGATCGCTCGGCTGGCTGCAGGTGAAGTGAAGAAGAGTTCGGCACCTGAATAACAGACTGAACAGAGACCTGAAGCCCCGCCCACATGAAGCCCCGCCCCCTGAAGCCCCGCCCCCCGAAGCTCCACCCTTGCTTGTTTACTTAAAAAGTTTGTTAATATAACAAAGGTGTCATGTGTTGACGAATGGCACCAAAATCAAAACGACGCACTCCGTGGGACTCTGAGCAACACACACACACACACACACACACACACACACACACACACACACACACACACACTCTCTTGTAAACAGTCAAATAAAAGAACTCGCAGCGGAGGTTTAACGACCCCTCTGATGTCTCCCGGAGGAGCAGCTCTGTCTCTCCACAGCTGTCTTTTTTATTATTACCATCATCTATCTGGTGTTTCCATAATGTCTCTAATGGCCGCCGTTCGTCTCAGGAACTATCCTGTTGTCGGCGTTTCGGGGTGAGAGAACGGCCATCGTCATTCGCTTACTCCCTGCAGGATGTTGAAACACAATTTGGGGGAAAAGGTGACCGGCTTTTGCATTAAACCTATATGTTTATTAGTCAGTATCCAGGATAGTGACAGTCTTGATTCTGGCGCCCCCTATGGACAAAGGTGGTAATGTTTTCTGAGCAGAGAGTTCCCTCCTGCTCCTGCTCTCCGACTGCAGGTCTGTCTAGTGCAGGGGTGTCAAACTCATTTTAGTTAAGGGGCCGCATGCAGCCCATTTTGACCTCAAGTGGGCCGGACCAGTAAAATCACAGCATAATAACGCATACATAATGACAATATTACTCTCTGTTTAAATCATTGTTGGAGGTTTTTGGATGATAAACCCTGTTTTAAGGTCTTTCTTCAATAAACTAGAAACATAAAGACCAACAATTCAGACATCAGCCCACTGTTTACCTGCCTGGGCTCTCCTCTGCAGACTCCCTTGCAGTTAGGCAATATTTTTAGTAAAGTCAGTACTGTGATCAATTGTGTCTGTGGCTCAATGGTTACCATGCACGTCTTACAATCAGAGGATCAGTGGTTTGAATCCATACTGAGGTTTTTCTTTTTTTTTCAAATTTTTTTTTTTCTCACATTTTTACAATTATCCCGCGGGCCGGACTGGACCCCCTGGCGGGCCGAATCCGGCCCGCGGGCCGTATGTTTGACACCCCTGGTCTAGTGGATCCGACCCGGTGACGACACACTTTTCTATAGAACTATGGGGACCAGGGATCGAACCGCCTACCTTGTGGTTTCAGGACGACCGCTCTCCCCATGAGCTACAGCCGCCAGCTCATCGAGGATCAGGACTAAACTGGTTCACAACCAGTTAAAAGTTCCCCACGCATACTTGCCACCACCATTATATAATAATAATAATTACATTACATTTCATTTAGCTGACGCTTTTATCCAAAGTGACTTACAATAAGTGCATTCAACCATGAGTACGAACTCAGAACTTCAATAAAGTTAAACTACAAAGTGCCATTTAAGTGCTACTAGGTGCTACTTTCCTTATTCAAGGTGTGTTTTTAGTTTGCGACGGAAAATGTAGAGATTTAATAACCGATACTACACAACAATCTGATACTTCAGCAAGTTAAACACACTTACTATTTATCTTTCATTATGTAAGAGAATGTTTGGCAATTAAATTCAATATGGGTCTCTAAATGGAAAGTGTCTTGGTAGATACAATATATTATTGTGTATATATATTTTATATGATATATTGTTAATAAGAAAGTGTTACAGCGAGCTGGTTTGTAAGTTTCTTAAATGTTTTCTGTTCTAGTTTTTCTTCATAAATCACTGTTTATTTCTGCAAAGGTTACAGCAGTGTTACCAAAGCCCTGGAGGCAGAGAGGGATCCTTCTCTCTCATTAGTTTACAACATGAAAACACAAGTAACATCACACTTCCTCAAAGTCAGCAGCCGTCAACTCCTCTCACTCTCTTTTTAAACACTTCATTCCTCTGAGCCCCAAGATGGCAGCGTACGTAAACAACATAAATACACAGATACCAGACTAGTTGTACTGATCAAAGAAGTGCATTGAGTGTTCAAATTATCTTCTCTAATATCTATTTAACAACAAC
This sequence comes from Myoxocephalus aenaeus, assembly GCA_038501785.1. NCBI lineage: Eukaryota > Metazoa > Chordata > Actinopteri > Perciformes > Cottidae > Myoxocephalus > Myoxocephalus aenaeus. The sequence continues at coordinate 41,513 of JBAMJR010000694.1, read as the reverse complement.
TGGATTTATTCAAGTTTCTCACTAAGGATGACATTTTACCAGATCACTGAACGGAGCCTGAACGCATCATGATGTGACCGGATGCTGGTTCTCCGTTAGCGGCGTTGCTAACGCTACTAGCTCTCCTGTTGGTTCTCTGTTAGCGGCGCTGCTAACGCTACTAGCTCTCCTGTTGGTTCTCTGTTAGCGGCGCTGCTAACGCTACTAGCTCTCCTATTGGTTCTCCGTTAGCGGCGCTGCTAACGCTACTAGCTCTCCTGTTGGTTCTCTGTTAGCGGCGCTGCTAACGCTACTAGCTCTCCTGTTGGTTCTCCGTTAGCGGCGCTGCTAACGCTACTAGCTCCCCTCCTGTCGCTTTGAATACAGATCGGTTGTTTACAGTGTAAAGTATGGAAGCCCATTGCCGCAGTAAAAATAAAAACATTGTATGAGTTAAAAAGTCATATTTATGAGATAGAAAGTAGAAATTATGAGATTCAATGTTTTAAAAGACAGCGCCACTTACTATCTCATAATTACAACTTTCTAGCTCATAATTATGACTTTCTATCTAATAACGACTTTCTATCTCATAATTATGACTTTCTATCTTATCATTTTGACTTTCTATCTCATAATTATGACTTTCTATCTCATATTTTTATTCTCTCACTGGCGGAAATGGGCTTCCATATTAACGTTATCAGAGATCGGCGACGGAAAAAAGCATAAATGTTGTTATGTCCTGATCGCATATTTTACTGAATATTGGCGGATCGTCAGTAAAACTTTATTTCACACTGTGATGGTTAACGTTAAACTGTGTCATTCATCCACGAGGGGAAATCCGTAAAGTGTAATACTCTCTGAAAAAAAAAAAGCTGTACATATCTATTTGATTTTAATTTTGTATATATCTTTCATCCCTGTTGTTTTTATATTTTATTTTGTGTTTGTAGGTAAATTGCTGCTACAAATTTCCCCTTGGGGATTGAGTATATATTCATTCATTCAAGTGGTCCTCGGAATGACATTATTTGTCACCGAGAAGATGAATTTGCATATATCCTTTAAAAAAAGAGAGATACGGATCAGTTTATTTTACTGGATGGAGTAGACACTCAGCTTCGAGCCGGCTGGTTTTGGAACGGCACCGGTTCGCTTTTTTGCACACAAAAAAACACAGGAAGCCGAGCGAAAGGCCTGCTTGTGATGGCAGGAGGTCACATCTCAAGAGCGGGAGTGGGAAGTGAAGAATGAGGAAGAAAATAAAGAGCACTGACCGCTCCGCTGAGGACTCTCCGACCCTTTTTTTTAATCCAAGTTTCAGGACTTTGTTGTGATTTGTTCCTGTAGTTTTTTCTTTTACTTCTGAAAAGTCAACGTTGTGGCTTCGGCTTCATGCGGAAGAGGAGAATAAACTTAAACGGCTCAGGAGATGACGTGCCTTTATGACTCCAGGATTATTTAGATTATGTGAAAATAGGATTTTAAACGGATGTCATACGGGAATAAAAGAGTTGTTCAGGGCGGGCAGCAGCTACTCGTGACTCAAATATAAGACGACAAGCGTTTTTAAAAAGAATGCAGTTCTTCTTCAGGCACAAGAAGACAACAAATCTGAGGCCTCGGTTCAGGTTTTGGGGTTTCGCGTGCACCATCTGTCGATGACTACTTCTAAAAGGGGTGAAGTCAGACTAGTGTTGCGCGGGTAAGTCGGTACTTTTAAGGTGTTAAGAAGATTAAAGCAGGTCGTAACAACGTGGCTCTCATTACCGGCCGAATTTATACTCGCCATCTTTTTTTAATCTGCTCCAAGCCGCTCACTTAATCCACCAAAGAGCGCTCGTTAAATGGTCATCTTCCTGTGTTTCTCATTAACGTGAAATAGACGGAAAGGAAACAAACAAAAAACACTTTGACACAAGCAGCTTTTCCCTCAACAACTTCTCACAGAGCTCCATCTGAGTTTATTATGTATAAGGTATTATGTTTTTGTTTTGTGGAAACCTTCCTTGGTCTCCTCTGCTGCAGTACCGCTCTCCGCCTGAATGGTTGCAGGGCGCTGTTTTACAAAAACAACCGTAAATAAAAACGTTGTTTTAATGTGATTTCTGGCTGCAAATGTAAGTTAAATATCAAAGAATGGACATAAACTCAAGAAAGGTATAAAGGTATTATGTTTTTGTTTTTTTGGAAACCTTCCTTGGTCTCCTCTGCTGCAGTACCGCTCTCCGCCTGAATAGTTGCAGATGCTTCAGTGGGGGGGGCGCTGTTTTACAAAAACAACCGTAAATAAAAACGTTGTTTTAATGTGATGTCTGGCTGCAAATGTAAGTTAAATATCAAAGAATGGACATAAACTCAAGAATAGGAGGCATCAGTTTGAATATTTATTTCATTAATACATATTTAATAGATAAAATAATATATTTTAAGTCCCACGTTCGTTCATCCAATATTCCATTGCTTTTCCTGATGTTTTTTTTCTCCAGTTTTTTGTGAGTATCGAGATTTTAAGCGATATCATCTTGACGTGTTGAAGGGTTTCACGGGACACGCCTACCTATCTATTATCCCATTTACAGCGACTGTGTGTGTGTGTGTGTGTGTGTGTGTGTGTGTGTGTGTGTGTGGATCACAAACTAGCTGTTTTCACTTTGTGGGCACGGCGAGCGTCAGGTGGTGCGTCACGGTCTGCTCTGTCGTCAGCCGCTTAATTGCCGGTGCTGTGCCAACACTTTTCTCCCTGAGGAGAAGGAGCAAATCTCTGGATCTTTGATCCTCAAACTATTGTTGTTGTGGTGGAACAACTCCTGCAAAGTTTCCGTCAGAGTGGAGTCGGTGTGCTCGCTCCCGTCCGGTAGTGTAGCCGACGTGACGCAGACGTCAGAGCGAATCGTGTCTGTGTGTCGATCCTCTTATTATCTCGCTGGAGACAAAGCGAGGCGCTGTTTGCATTTCGAGGATCGAGCGACAGAAAACACAGAGGGCTCCTTGTCCTCAGCCCACATGAAGGGCCCCGGCCTCTCCCTCTCCAGGGGCTTCAGAGACGGGGCTCTTGAGAAACGGGCAACATGTGGAGGGACTTAAAGCACCCACAGAGGGACTTAAAGCTCCCACAGATAGACTTAAAGCACCCACAGAGGACTTAAATCACCCACAGAGGGACTTAAATCACCCACAGAGGGACTTAAAGCACCCACAGATAGACTTAAATCACCCACAGATAGACTTAAAGCACCCACAGATAGACTTAAAGCACCCACAGATGGACTTAAAGCACCCACAGAGGACTTAAATCACCCACAGAGGGACTTAAAGCACCCACAGATAGACTTAAAGCACCCACAGAGGGACTTAAATCACCCACAGATGGACTTAAATCACCCACAGAGGGACTTAAATCACCCACAGAGGGACTTAAAGCACCCACAGATAGACTTAAAGCACCCACAGAGGGACTTAAAGCTCCCACAGATAGACTTAAAGCACCCACAGAGAGACTTAAAGCACCCACAGAGGGACTTAAAGCACCCACAGATAGACTTAAAGCACCCACAGAGGGACTTAAAGTACCCACAGAGGACTTAAAGCACCCACAGAGGGACTTAAAGTACCCACAGAGGGACTTAAAGCACCCACAGAGGGACTTAAAGCTCCCACAGATAGACTTAAAGCACCCACAGAGGACTTAAATCACCCACAGAGGGACTTAAATCACCCACAGAGGGACTTAAAGCACCCACAGATAGACTTAAAGCACCCACAGAGGGACTTAAATCACCCACAGATGGACTTAAATCACCCACAGAGGGACTTAAATCACCCACAGAGGGACTTAAAGCACCCACAGATAGACTTAAAGCACCCACAGAGGGACTTAAAGCTCCCACAGATAGACTTAAAGCACCCACAGAGGGACTTAAAGTACCCACAGAGGACTTAAAGCACCCACAGAGGGACTTAAAGCACCCACAGAGAGACTTAAAGCACCCACAGAGGGACTTAAAGTACCCACAGAGGACTTAAAGCACCCACAGAGGGACTTAAAGCACCCACAGATAGACTTAAAGCACCCACAGAGGGACTTAAAGTACCCACAGAGGACTTAAAGCACCCACAGAGGGACTTAAAGCACCCACAGAGAGACTTAAAGCACCCACAGAGGGACTTAAAGTACCCACAGAGGACTTAAAGCACCCACAGAGGGACTTAAAGCACCCACAGATAGACTTAAAGCACCCACAGAGGGACTTAAAGTACCCACAGAGGACTTAAAGCACCCACAGAGGGACTTAAAGTACCCACAGAGGGACTTAAAGCACCCACAGAGGGACTTAAAGTACCCACAGAGGGACTTAAAGCACCCACAGAGGACTTAAAGCACCCACAGAGGACTTAAAGCACCCACAGAGGGACTTAAAGCACCCACAGAGGGACTTAAATCACCCACAGAGGGACTTAAATCACCCACAGAGGGACTTAAATCACCCACAGAGGGACTTAAAGCTCCCATAGATGGACTTAAAGCACCCACAGAGGGACTTAAAGCACCCACAGAGGGACTTAAAGCTCCCATAGATGGACTTAAAGCACCCACAGAGGGACTTAAAGCACCCACAGAGGGACTTAAATCACCCACAGAGGGACTTAAATCACCCACAGAGGGACTTAAATCACCCACAGATAGACTTAAATCACCCACAGATAGACTTAAAGCACCCACAGAGAGACTTAAAGCACCCACAGAGGGACTTAAAGTACCCACAGAGGACTTAAAGCACCCACAGAGGGACTTAAAGCACCCACAGATAGACTTAAAGCACCCACAGAGGGACTTAAAGTACCCACAGAGGACTTAAAGCACCCACAGAGGGACTTAAAGTACCCACAGAGGGACTTAAAGCACCCACAGAGGGACTTAAAGTACCCACAGAGGGACTTAAAGCACCCACAGAGGACTTAAAGCACCCACAGAGGACTTAAAGCACCCACAGAGGGACTTAAAGCACCCACAGAGGGACTTAAATCACCCACAGAGGGACTTAAATCACCCACAGAGGGACTTAAATCACCCACAGAGGGACTTAAAGCTCCCATAGATGGACTTAAAGCACCCACAGAGGGACTTAAAGCACCCACAGAGGGACTTAAAGCTCCCATAGATGGACTTAAAGCTCCCACAGAGGGACTTAAAGCACCCACAGATAGACTTAAATCACCCACAGAGGGACTTAAAGCACCCACAGAGGGACTTAAATCACCCACAGATAGACTTAAAGCTCCCACAGATAGACTTAAATCACCCACAGATGGACTTAAAGCACCCACAGAGGAACTTAAATCACCCACACATGGACTTAAAGCTCCCACAGATGGACTTAAAGCACCCACAGATGGACTTAAAGCACCCACAGATAGACTTAAATCACCCACAGAGGGTCTTAAAGCACCCACAGATAGACTTAAAGCACCCACACATGGACTTAAAGCACCCACAGATAGACTTAAAGCACCCACACATGGACTTAAAGCACCCACAGATAGACTTAAAGCACCCACAGATGGACTTAAAGCACCCACAGATAGACTTAAAGCACCCACAGATGGACTTAAAGCACCCACAGATAGACTTAAAGCACCCACAGAGGGACTTAAAGCTCCCACAGAGGACTTAAATCACCCACAGAGGACTTAAATCACCCACAGATGGACTTAAAGCACCCACAGATGGACTTAAAGCACCCACAGATAGACTTAAAGCACCCACACATGGACTTAAATCACCCACAGAGGGACTTAAATCACCCACAGATGGACTTAAAGCACCCACAGAGGACTTAAAGCACCCACAGATGGACTTAAATCACCCACAGAGGGACTTAAATCACCCACAGATGGACTTAAATCACCCACAGAGGACTTAAAGCACCCACAGATGGACTTAAAGCACCCACACATGGACTTAAAGCACCCACAGATAGACTTAAAGCACCCACAGATGGACTTAAATCACCCACAGAGGACTTAAATCACCCACAGAGGGACTTAAAGCACCCACAGATGGACTTAAAGCACCCACAGAGGGACTTAAAGCTCCCACAGAGGACTTAAATCACCCACAGAGGGACTTAAATCACCCACAGAGGGACTTAAAGCACCCACAGAGGGACTTAAATCACCCACAGATGGACTTAAATCACCCACAGAGGGACTTAAATCACCAACAGATAGACTTAAAGCACCCACAGAGGACTTAAAGCACCCACAGAGGACTTAAAGCACCCACAGAGGAACTTAAAGCACCCACAGATAGACTTAAAGCACCCACAGAGGACTTAAAGCACCCACAGAGGGACTTAAATCACCCACACATGGACTTAAAGCACCCACAGATGGACTTAAAGCACCCACACATGGACTTAAATCACCCACAGAGGGACTTAAATCACCCACACATGGACTTAAATCACCCACAGATGGACTTAAAGCACCCACAGATAGACTTAAAGCACCCACAGATAGACTTAA
>JBAMJR010000694.1:25000-27500 GCA_038501785.1 Myoxocephalus aenaeus | reverse complement strand
CAACACAGCGATGCGCTCCAGCTGAACCGCGTGGCCGCTCTGTGTTTGTGTGTTCTGCAGGAAGCCCTCGGGTCACGCTGATAAAGAGGTGATGGCTGCCACCGTCCTGACCTCGCTGTCCACGTCGCCTCTGGTGCTCAACCCTCCCGCCGCCGCCGCCGCCACAGGTAACGACGCATTCCTCTGTACCGGGCCGATGGAGGCCGCTCACGTTGCACCAAATGCACTTTTAGAGACGCCCCAATCGCGTTTACTTTGTTCTTTTTGCTGCCGATACCAAACGCCGATCATCGATGATCCATATCGGCCGATACGGATCGTTTTTGCTTTGTTTTGTTGGAGCAGCTGGTCAACAAGGCTCACCTTCACCACTGTTCCTAAAATAATTTAAACCGCTCTGAAAACCATCAAATATTCTAAAGGTTATCTTTTTACTTACTTGTTATGGTCATTTATAACCTATAAATAAATAGTATTATTATAAATTATTATTATAATAAATTATTATAAGTATTAATATTATAAATATTATTATAATTATTAATTATATTATAATTATAAATAGTATAATAAATAGTATAAACCTATAAATAATATAGTTATATGGTTATTTATATAAAAACACACAATTCAAACAATTTGGTATTTTTTAAATCTTTTTAAGTTCAATAATATTTTGAGCTGTTTAGAGTTAGTGTTTTGCAAGTTGAACGTGACATAATTCATCTCTAATATAAAAAAAAATTCGCCAAAAAACTACGTTTTACTAGATTACATTTGAACGCATCACGATGACGTCATAACTCACCTGAGCCAAATAGTCGTTTGCCGAACAGAGCGTGAAAAGCGGCGTCGCGTCGCTGAATGGAGCCGCCGTACGTTAGCCGTTAGCTCCCGTTGTGCTAACGTAACTAGCTCTCCTCCCTCTGATTCAGTGTTTTTCAACCTTTTGAGCCGCGGCACATTTTCTACATTTCATTTTTTTGTTACAAAATGTCACATTGTAGCATAACACAGCAGTGTGGTAGGTAAGTATTGCGCTACCTACTGGCATGGAAGAGTATTTCATGACTCGGCCTGCCACTATATTGCAGGCTCAGACGCTCAACAATGGAAAATGATTAGCGGCAACTAAATAATGTTTTTTGGGGACCGATTCAGTGAAATTGGACATTTCCTCACGGCACACTGGTGTGGTTGAAAATCACTGCTCTAATTGATGATCTCCTATATATATATATATATAGCATATTTTGTCATTCACCTGCGTGTTAACTTACTCTGAATCTAGTTTATTTTTATTGAACCAGCAATAAACCAAACTTAAGAACACGTTGCTTTCCTCCTGATACAGTAACCATACATCGCATCGCTTAGGAGTTGAAATGGGAGTGGCCATGCTGGTTTTGAGTAATCCTCACACAAATTGATCTCTGCTCCGTATTAACTGGGATTCACATTCCTATAAAGAGAATATAAGTCAATTCCCAACATACATGACATTAAGCTTTGCGTCATGTTGGGGTTTAGGTTTATTTTTTCTCCCATGTTCTGCCACAGTGTAAAGTGGCAAAAGATCAAGTGATTTAATAGTTGTTTTAGCTCGGGCTTTGTTGGAAGGTCAAAAGGGTAAAGAAAGGGTTTGTGGGTCAAGACTTAGAGGAATATTACAGAACCGTGTCCAGGAAATTAAAACCGTGTTGGGCTTAATGGACAGAGTCCAGTATGGCGAAATGAAAAATAATGTCAGGGCCGTAGAGTATATACGGTCTAAAAGATATTAGAACGGGTGCATCAAAGAGGCTTTTATGTTTTCATTACGGAGTTACGATTTGGGTCAGCATTGTTACGCATACTGTCCCACCGGTATGTCGCCATTGTTTTTATTTATGTTGTGGGATTTTTGAGGTAGTGGTATTATATATATAAAAAAAAAAAATGAAACCACTTAAACTTTTTTTTTACCAATTTTCACTATTGATAATGTATGGGAACATATCTTAAGATCGAAATATATATACACAGAAGTTTAGTTTTTTATTTGACTCCCAATTAGACTGAAAATGAGGTTTAGACCTACATGTTTTTATTTATTATTCAGTCAGAGTTACTAGTAACAACTTTGAAGAAAGGAATTTTTTCATCAGACAAAATTGCACTGAAAATAATTCACATTTCTGAAGAAACTGACAACTTTTACACAAATGACTCTTTTTAATAGCCATTAATCTGAAGTCAACGGTGTTATTCTTTAATCTGCAGTCCCGGAGCCGGCCAGCAGGGCTTGGAAAGAGGTGCTGTCGGCGAGTTACAGCAGCTCCACCAGCGGCAACTGGAGCTGGGATGCCAGCGACCAGTCGGTGCCCTCCACGCCGTCCCCGCCTCTCTCCAACGACGCCAGCAAGAACTTCCTGCTCTCGTCTCAGGGCGACGACGTCACCGAGGAGAGCCAGCACTTCATGTTCGAGGACCCCATACCTCGCAAGCGAAAGGTAAAGAT
>JBAMJR010000694.1:0-20000 GCA_038501785.1 Myoxocephalus aenaeus | reverse complement strand
AGATGTGTAGAGATGTGGGAGTTTGTGACTGCGGCTCCTTGTGAGCATAAAAACACAAAGACTCCCAAAGACGCGCTGCCAGAAACCCCAGACGTACCGTAGATAAGCAGACAGGAAATGAAGGAGGAAGACGCTGGGAGGACATACACACACACACACACACACACACACACACACACACACACACACACACACACATACACACATATACACACACATATATACACACACACACACACACACACACACACACACACACACACACACACACACACACACACACACACATATATAAACAAGCACACACACATATACACAAACATACAAATATACACACACATATATACATAAGCACACACACACACACACACACACACACACACACACACACACACACACACACACACACACACACACACACCTCAAGGCCTTAACCCTGAACCCTCAGGGATGTAACTGCTGTCTCCTCTTCAACGGCTCCGAGGCTCGAAATAATATAACAAAATAATTTGGCTGCGACTGAATGTCAACTTGACTGTGGGTGTTTATTTATATATTTATTTTAACTCCCTGATTTGAACGTCGTCCAGTTCTTTTTCCCAAACGAGTCAAGAAAGTTTGATTGAATAATATCCAGACGATATTTATGCTCAGTTTTCCAAATTAAATTAAACTGAATTGAATAATAAATACGTGTTCTCTCTTCCAGTAAAATAAGGGCTGCGTTTAAAATAAATTACAAAACTGAAAGCTTTTGAAAAATGTGCAATCTTTAAAATAAAGTACTTTAATTTGAGAAAAATTAATTTAACTGAATTGCCCTGCAGCTTTAAATCCAGTTCATTCAGAGGTGAAGTGATTGTTTTGATATTAACAGCTTCAATAACATCATTTTGAAATGGTGGATGAATGAACTTATTGTGTCATATAGTCTCTGCTTCCTTGTGTTCTTATGTACCGTCTTAAAGCCTTAATGTTTCATTTGTTTTTACCCTGTGTTCAACGTCACAACGCTATGAACTGTGGGTAGTTTCCCTTCAGGCAGAGTCTGCAGAAACGGGAACTTACGGAAAGTGTCCACAAAGAGCTTTAAAAAAAAACACGTCTCATAAGCGGGACGAGCACTAAAGCGTCCGCCGGCCTCCTGTGAGCAGCTGCCCGTTTGGATCGGAGGCCGTTCTCTTAAGAGGATTATTAAACATGGAAATCCCCGGTCTCACTGTAACGGTGTTAAGAAGCAAGAAAAACGCTTAGCGGGGGGAATTAAGTGATTTGTGGTTGTTGGTGGGATTAAAGGCCGGCTTTGCTGTGTCATCTGCACAAGGAGGGGGTATTTTTTTAAACGTGAGGGGCGCTTGAGAACTTGATTGAAGTGTGAATGTTGCATGAAGGGTCCAGTCTCTCTTCTCTCAGTCTTTCCTCTGCCCTCCTTCCTCCAGAGGGCCACGCCCACTTTCTGTCATCGGAAATTAATTAAAAAATCAATAATCACTCCATCCATCCGTCCATCGTCGCAGTAATGAGACTCCGAGGCGAGACAGGTCATCGTCGGGGTCGACCGGCTGCAGGTGTTGGAAGTGGGCGTGGCCGAAAGTTGGAAGTGGGCGTGGCCCGAGGCTCGTCAGCCGAGTGGAAACACCTGAGCTCGTCAGCGACACCTGGGGCCCGTTTGCTTTTAACTCTTTTTTTATTTCTTTTTAAACCCTGTTTGAGCTCAGTCAGCCTCTCTCTCTCTCTCTCGTCCTCCCTCTCCTCTCTCTCTCCTCTCTGAGAAACCCAGTTGGTGTACGATGGCCCCTACGGTTTGTTTTCCACTCTGTTTGGGGCGAGGAAAAGTGATTTGAATGTTTGGTGTTGCGTGAAGTGAGGTAGATTAATTTGGGACATGCATTCCTGGCAGAGGGACTTCCACTACTTGTCTCTTTCGGTGCGCTGCTGGTTTTAGTTGCGGTTACCTGCTCTCCCCCCCTCACGGTTTGGCAGTTTAATTACAGTTTAACGTTAATCGGTGTATAAAATAATATCGTTATCCGCACACGTCGGGATCGTCGAAGCTTTTGCGAGTCGTCGCTCTCCGATGACGCTACATCGTAACCAACCGATCTGTGTTTTAAACTGATTGCGTTATGATGCGTTCAGGCTCTGCTCAGGGAAACCGAGTGTTGGGCGAAGGTAACTCTTGTAAAATGTAGTGACTGTTGTCGGCAGGTGACGTTTTCACCGCGATATAAAATGGGTATTAGATAATACAGTGTTTTTATTTCCTTTTTTTGAATTGTGGAAAAAGTATAACATTTAGAATTTGATGGTTAATTGCGTCGGAGCGGTTGAAATTGTGCCGATCCGTGACTCCGGTCCGTAGGCTTTCTGACCTTTGACCCCCATCTGTCGTGTCTGTTGACTTTGTTTCTGTTGCGCTGAAGATCAGCTCTTGGAAGATTGAACGTTGCTCTCAGAGGCGTCGGGGATAAAACGGCTTAAGGAGGCCGTGACGGTCGCGGCTCATCTGCAGACGGTTTTTATTTAATTTTTTTTTTTGTCCCTGTTTGAGCGGATTGAATGAGAAAGAAACCGCTCAGATTGGCTTTTAATGATCCAACTTTGTAAATCAATTTATTCTGTAGAACTCCAAAAAAGGGTCACCCGGTCTCGGGAGCTGACAAATAATTTCCATCATTGGTTCACGTCAGGGAGTTATTCAATTAAAATGAATTGAGAAAGTTTGATTGAATGATATTTATCGTCCGTTTTCAAATTATTAAACTGGATGAATTATAAATAAAGCATTATTTGATAATAAATAAATGTTCTCCCTTTCCAGTAAAATATAGGGACGCGTTTAAGATTAAATTACAAAACTGAAAGCGTTTAAATAAAGTTTAATTTGAGAGAAATGGATTGAACTGAATTGCCCTGCAGCTTTAAATTCAGTTCAATGAGCGGTGAAGCGACGTCGACAAAGAACCATGTTGGTTTTCTCATCTTCCACTAAGATAAATGTGTTCAGGGACTTTATATCTGTGGTTATTTCAGCTCTAGTCTCCTCTGTTCACATTGTTTGGCCTTGACTGAATGAGCATTCTGATCATTTTAGACTGGAGTTTATTTTCTGTGACTTCATGAGAGTGGATGCATTTGCTAAAATGTGTGTTTTGTCTCACAGCGGTGCTTCACGTCGCCATTTTTATTTTTTTCACTGGTTTTAAACGTCCCGTGGGAAGAATGAACATGTAGGAGTCCATTATTGGTTAAAGGCTTCACTTTCCTCTCTTTGGAGAACGTCATGAGAAATAACTTCTGACTCACTTCTCCCGTGTGTGTGTGTGTGTAAATCTCACTGGAGTTGCGACGCTCATCTTAACACACACACATTTGATTGGTCGAGTAGCGTCACGTGATTTTAAAACTCACGCATGTGTTTTGTTTCCTTGGCTCGTATGTGGACTGTCATTATGAAGCCTCAAATTCCGCGTTTTGTCCGTCGCTGTCTTGGCTTTTATTTTATTTTTTCGACTAATGAACAAAAGTCAATGTTCTGCAGATGTGTTTGTTTCCTCGCTGATGTTGACCCAACGCCAGAGTAAAAGACCCCCGACCCCGAGGGCTTAAAGGATTCGATGAATGAAGTCTCGTCTGACTCTGTTTTGTTTGTTTCAGAACTCCATAAAGGTGATGTTCAAGTGCTTGTGGAAGAACTGTGAACAGGTCCTCAGCACCTCCTACGGGATCCAGAGGCACGTCCGCACCGCCCACCTGGGGTGAGTCAGAGCAGGAGCGCGCACACACACACACACACACGCACACACACACTCTTCATTTGGCGTAACTTAAAAGGTTCGAGTCATTCTCTAACTGGGGGTTAATTTAACTACCATTGATTATGTTTTTTTTTTTTTATGACTATTCAAACGCATCACATTTTCCGATTAGGAGAAAGTATATTAATGGGATCAAATATTTTGTACACGCACTTTAATTTAGCTTGAAATGGTCTGTTCCTAAATTGACTTTTTTTTTTTTTTTTGCAATGCCTGTTTTTCAATTGAGCCTCAAAATAATTACTTTAACATAGTCAGCGTTATCTATTTATTCAATTAGAAATTCAAGAACATTTATTTGGCGTTTCACATATTCTACACATCTTAGTCTGTAAAAAGTTTTGTCCACTGTTAGTAACTTAAACGACAAAAAATAGTTTCTTCCAAAAACATGTGACCATGATGTCATCATTCATGTCTTAGTGCCCTCTTTAAAAAAAAATAAAAGCATCTGTAATAGTGCATGTTCAAAGACTATGAGTCAACTGTCGGGTTACAGTTTATGATTCTAATTGTTTATATATTTAGAAATGTAAAGAAAATGACACTTAAAATATCACAACTTTGCAATAGTGGAGCTCCAACACTGAAGGATTATTTTAACTGAAACTTTTTTTTTTAATGATCTCTTGCACAAAGCTACAAATTCAAAGTAATTTCCCCCCCTTAATATTCAGAAGCCTTTTAATAACAGTTGTTGGGACCTGAGCCATGTTGGTCTTTAAAAAGCCGACTTTGCAGAATAAAACCGATCACTTTGTTTATGTGAAATGAACGGTTGTATGATCGTTTCTAACTGCAGGCTTTGTTTTCCCTTCTTAATAACGGCCCTCACCTGCGTAAACGTTCTCCACCGCTTCAGGCTGGTCGCGTTAAACGGAGATTTTTAGGAAAGTGGTCAAACGAGAACGGCGACTCGCGTCTAGCCGGTCACCGATTGGCTGTTCACACGTCCACGAGGTGAACAGCCAATCAATGATTGAGACGGCGCCTCATGGAGCAGGACAAGTTTGACTTTGAAGTATGAAATTTGGGCACAATGGCGTCACATGACGAACCAGGAAGTAGTCGTTTAGCCGCCGCTTAAAAGTTGCTTAACATCCGGCCTTCACTGCTGTCCAGCTGATTTTGTGTATTATATTCTTTTGGGTCTCGTGTCTTTTTTAGAAGTATTTTTGGCCCAAAAAATAAGTAGATACTTTTGTATCACAAGACTTAAAAGATGACTGAATATAATCGAGCGATACGAGGAGTAACATTTTATTTAATGTGCCGTTCTATCACTAGTTTACATGCAACAGGTACAACTACACTTATTTATTGTAATTATGATATTAGTTTAATAATAAAGGGACTCCTGCAGTAGTTTAACCTCCTCAGTTAGTCGCTTCATCAAACTGGCTTTTACTGCCCCCTGCTGCTGGGAAGAGGAACAGCTCCATGCTTATGGTCTATCTATAACGTCATCTTTCATGGACATGTAAAATTTAACATTTAAAAATGTACTTTTAATCTTTTGAGTTATTTTCTTAGTATAGCTTTCATCTTTACAGCTTTTATAAAAAAAAAAAACACTAATGTGCAGAATTTTCTGATGCATATTTGTTAAATTGAAGCTTTATTGATCACATTTGAACTGAAATGAAAACTAATTTTGAAACTTAAAATTAAATTATACTGAACATTTAAAACAACTACAAACAAATAGTGTACAGTTGTATTTTTAGTGCACATAAATGTTCTTTAAACAGAACTGGGCAGAAAGAAATATAAATTTAATTATATTTTGATTTATCCAAAAACATTGCCATGTTTATGAATGGGACATGAAAGTAGAAAACAGGCGTACTACCTAAAAGTAAAATGGCGCTCCGTTCTAAGCGGCTCCTCTTCCTCGCAGGCGGGGCAGCGACTCTGACTACAGCGACGGCGAGGAGGACTTCTACTACACGGAGATCGAGGTGAACATGGACAGCCTGACGGAGGGCCTGTCCAGCCTCACGCCGACCTCGCCCACCACCTCCGGCCCGCCGCCCGTCTTCCCGCTGCCCGTCTTCCGGCCGGCGATCGCCAGCGGCAGCGGTGCCAGCGGCTACAGCGGCGGTGCCAGCTACAGCGGTGCCAGCGGCAGCGGCTACAGCAGTGGTGCCAGCGGCTACAGCGGTGCCAGCGGCAGCGGCTACGGCAGTGGTGCCAGCTACAGCGGCGCCAGCGGCAGTGGCGCCAGCTACAGCGGTGCTAGCGGTGCCAGCTACAGCGGTGCCAGCGGCAGCGGCGCCAGAGGCAGCGGCGGAGCCACCGCCGCCGTCCCGCACTCCGAGCGCATCGCCGTGAACGGCGCGCAGGGCGCCGGCTCCCCGACGCTGCTCAGCCAGTCAGCTCCCTCCACGCTCTACCACATCCACACCGACCACGCCTACCAGGTAACACACACACACACACACACACACACACACACACACACACACACACACACACACACACACACACACACACACACACACACACACACACACACACACACACACACACACACACACACACACACACACACACACACACACACACACACACACACACACACACACACACACACGCCTACCAGGCACCACACACTTACCAGGTAATGCACACACGCTCTACCACACACGCCTACCAGGTAACACACACACACTTTTTATTTCCTTCTAAAGGTTTGCTGTTGCTGGGTCCTTTATTTCCTTAAAGGCCCCCTCTCCGTTGTCTCGTAGAAAAGCTTACAAGTAACCAATACGCAGAATATACATATCTTTATATATGTTTATCATATATCGCTCTCTAAAAAATAAAAACATGGACATTATTTCTTTATTCAAAAAAGAAATTATATTTTTGTTAAAAGCAATTCGGCTCTTTTTATTAAATCAACTTTCTTTAATGAATATATCGCGTCAGTTTCTGCAACATAAATACAATTATTCAGTCTAGTCGTGTTTTGGACAACTCTCTGGAATTAATGGATGTTTGGATCAAATAATCCTCCACAGCCGCTCTGATTCTATTCAGATATTATGATACAAAGTAGCCTAATTTTTATCTCGCACTCTGCACAAATACTGGCTTTTAAAAGAATGTGGCCAACTAACTTGCTAACCCTTTTTTCATTGTTGTATAAATTATCCAGTTAGTGTTTATGATTTTAGACGTGTAGAAATCTGATGTTGAGAACCAGACTAAACACGAAACAGACTCTTTGCTACGAGCCACAAAGTTTCATCATGAACTCTGCCGACTTAAGATCAGTGTGGGGAGAGAAATAAATAAAAGGTCTGAGTGACTGGACTGTCAGAGAAAGGGAAGAGAATTTTTCTTTAAAAAAATATTAACATAAGTTCAAACAGAGAACCAAAGAAGGTCTGAATATGTTTTGAAGTCAGAGATTTAATCACTTAAATTCCTGCTGCAGTTGAACTGCTTTGTGGCAACTCTGGGTCTCCATGCCGACGCCGCCTCCTCGACCTTCCTCTCTTTTTCTTCCTCTTGTAACTCCTCACTGTTCAATGCCCTTGGAGGTAAAAAAAGAAATGGTTTCAGCTGGGGAGGAAAAAACCGACTCATTTGGTTCAAAGTCTAAAGCTTTTTAGACGTTGAACTCGGTGCTCCTGCACATGTCGGAGGTTTAAAGTAACTCTTAACTACTCGACGCTACTAACTTCTTCATCATCGTGAACGCGCGTTGCGTTCGTGTGGAAGAACGGCGTCGTGGTCGCCGCCCCGTCGGCGTTTACGTGAACGTTTCATATGTGAACAGGTGGAAAAGAAAAACACCTGATTTATATATTTTTCTCTGCACTTTCCCTCCTCCCTCGGTCCTCTCCTCTCGGTGGTTGCCGTCCATGTTCCAGGCCTCTGCTCCAGTGAGCGTCCCAGCGGGCACTGGTAAAGGCGCCCGGCCGGGAACTGGTACTGGGAAAAGCATCCGTGTGTCGGGGCGACCCACTGCTGCTAGTTTCAAAGGCGTCCCGGTGAGTGAGGCTTAATCTCACTCCTTTTTTTAGCACAAAAAGATCTAAATCTTTATTTATTGTTTTGTCACTTTGTTGGTCAACTTTCAGACGTCACAAATAGCTTGCAGACAAAAAGCCCAATAAACGCGTCTGAGGATTTTAACCGAGAAGGCCATTTTGTTTTTAATTAATAAATTTGACGCCACATTTTGCAGACTAATCAAATCGTTGACGGGATATTCAACTTTCGTTTTGTCGTGCTGCGTGGTTTACATAAAGTAGTCCATGGATGTGAGATGTGAGTATCAACAAAGCTTTATGCTGAAGTCTTAGTATAATATACTAACGCTATACAGTCTGATAATACTTCATGAATGCTTGAGATTTAAGATGTTTAGTCACTCCGGTTGTAAAATTTATTTACAACCGGAGTCGTTAAACCATGTATTTTCTGTCATGGAGCCTCCCAGTAAGAAGTGAGTGATTGCACAATCACTCACTTCTTACTGGGAGGCTCCATGACAGAAAATACATGGTAAATTTAAAAAGACATAAGAAGCAATAAAAATATAACGATCAAAGTGTTAATTTTTCTAAACTGCAGCCAACTGCTCCGTCAATGGAATCGTAAAACTTTATTGATAAAGGCTCTAAAATGTAACACCTTATACATAAGTATAAATAACAAAGTGAATACGGTATTAAAGGAAGTATTGAACAAGAAAGCCTTGCCAAACTACTCAATGGCAATATAAGAGGAAACATTTCTGTCCTTATATTTGTGAATATATGTTTACATAATGAATATTGCTTAATGTAGTTTCATACTCGTTAATTTAGTGGATTTTTGTGTGCAAACCCTGGAAGACGCACAAGTTTATGATGATGCATGTTTATTTTCAGAAAGATAAACTTCGCAAACACTATTATGATTTTTTCATCGCCTTTTTTAAGACTCGTAAAAGCTCTTAAATTCACGATGTGTATTTAATATCAAAGGAAAAAATGAAATCTCTTCAGCGTTTATATATTCAGAGTATTAAACCAAAAACACCGTGGCCTTCTAGACGAGGGAACCTAAAGTGCAGATAAATGCTGACTCGTTTCCTGCTCTGACTCTCTTCTGCATCAGAAAACACAGCGCATTCAAACTCTACAGAAACAACGTTAATGTCTGGTTGTGTCTGTACGCTGTCGTCACGTGGGATGAAGGTTAAAGTCACGGCGTCGTCTTGAACAACGCTCTCATGATGCTCTTCCACTCTTTCAGGGGGCCGCGACTCCGGGGCCCGCGACTCAGGTCCGCACCGTTAGCAGCGGGGCAAGCAGCGGGGCAACCGCTTCACCAACACCGGCTCCTAAAGCAACAGGAAACAGGTATGTAGAGGTCACGTTACTGTGTTAGGACGCATGTCGAGGTCACGTTACTGTGTTAGGACGCATGTAGAGGTCACGTTACTGTGTTAGGACGCATGTGGAGGTCACGTTACTGTGTTAGGACGCATGTCGAGGTCACGTTACTGTGTTAGGACGCATGTCGAGGTCACGTTACTGTGTTAGGACGCATGTGGAGGTCACGTTACTGTGTTAGGACGCATGTGGAGGTCACGTTACTGTGTTAGGACGCATGTGGAGGTCACGTTACTGTGTTAGGACGCATGTCGAGGTCACGTTACTGTGTTAGGACGCATGTGGAGGTCACGTTACTGTGTTAGGACGCATGTGGAGGTCACGTTACTGTGTTAGGACGCATGTCGAGGTCACGTTACTGTGTTAGGACGCATGTCGAGGTCACGTTACTGTGTTAGGACGCATGTGGAGGTCACGTTACTGTGTTAGGACGCATGTCGAGGTCGCGTGGCTGTGTTAGGACGCATGTAGAGGTCGCGTGGCTGTGTTAGGACGCATGTAGAGGTCGCGTTACTGTGTTAGGACGCATGTAGAGGTCACGTTACTGTGTTAGGACGCATGTAGAGGTCACGTTACTGTGTTAGGACGCATGTAGAGGTCGCGTGGCTGTGTTAGGACGCATGTAGAGGTCGCGTGGCTGTGTTAGGACGCATGTCGAGGTCGCGTGACTGTGTTAGGACGCATGTAGAGGTCACGTGACTGTGTTAGGACGCATGTAGAGGTCACGTGACTGTGTTAGGACGCATGTCGAGGTCACGTTACTGTGTTAGGACGCATGTCGAGGTCACGTTACTGTGTTAGGACGCGTGTAGAGGTCACGTTACTGTGTTAGGACGCATGTCGAGGTCACGTTACTGTGTTAGGACGCGTGTGGAGGTCACGTGTTAGGACGCATGTGGAGGTCACGTGTTAGGACGCATGTGGAGGTCACGTGTTAGGACGCATGTGGAGGTCACGTGTTAGGACGCATGTGGAGGTCACGTGTTAGGACGCATGTGGAGGTCACGTGTTAGGACGCATGTGGAGGTCACGTGTTAGGACGCATGTGGAGGTCACGTGTTAGGACGCATGTGGAGGTCACGTGTTAGGACGCATGTGGAGGTCACGTGTTAGGACGCATGTGGAGGTCACGTGTTAGGACGCATGTGGAGGTCACGTGTTAGGACGCATGTGGAGGTCACGTGTTAGGACGCATGTGGAGGTCACGTGTTAGGACGCATGTGGGGGTCACGGTGTTAGGACGCATGTGGAGGTCACGGTGTTAGGACGCATGTGGAGGTCACGTGTTAGGACGCATGTGGAGGTCACGTGTTAGGACGCATGTGGAGGTCACGTGTTAGGACGCATGTGGAGGTCACGTGTTAGGACGCATGTGGAGGTCACGTGTTAGGACGCATGTGGAGGTCACGTGTTAGGACGCATGTGGAGGTCACGTGTTAGGACGCATGTGGAGGTCACGTGTTAGGACGCATGTGGAGGTCACGTGTTAGGACGCATGTGGAGGTCACGTGTTAGGACGCATGTGGAGGTCACGTGTTAGGACGCATGTGGAGGTCACGGTGTTAGGACGCATGTGGAGGTCACGGTGTTAGGACGCATGTGGAGGTCACGGTGTTAGGACGCATGTGGGGGTCACGTGTTAGGACGCATGTGGGGGTCACGTGTTAGGACGCATGTGGAGGTCACGTGTTAGGACGCATGTGGAGGTCACACAACGACGAGCAGTTGGCTTCCTGTATTCATTACGTCTATTGAGTGTGTGTGTGTGTGACCCTCCAGCTACATGCACACACACGCCTTGGCATGCATGGCACACATTGTGTGCCTTTCTATGTGGATGCCTGTGAGTGTCCTCATGCTGTCACATCTGCTGTTGCCAAGGAAACCCCGCGGCGACGCCAAGAAGTGCCGCAAGGTGTACGGCATGGAGAAGAGGGACATGTGGTGCACCGCCTGCCGCTGGAAGAAAGCCTGCCAGAGATTCACCGACTGAGCCGACCCGCCGAGTCCGTGAGGCGAGGTCTTCCTCTCCTCGAGCGACGGACGAAGGTGGACTCTTCCACAGAGGGAGGGGGAGGGGCTTACTGCAGTTGGGAGACTTTTTTTTTTTTTTTAAAGGCTGAAACTCATGAATATGGAAAAACAAGGCAATGTTTAATGACTGCAGATAAGCTTTTCTTTGTATTATCTTCATTATAGGACCGTCACGTAGTCGTTACTGTTCATTGAGTCATGACTTAGTTTTTCTTTTAACACCTGTTGCATATCCGTTTAATTTTTTTTTCACTCTCACAAACAACTTTTTTTGTTCCTGTGTAATCTTAATTCTCGCATCACTTCCTGGATACAAACTTAAGTTTAGCTCCTCTTCAATATCTACTTCCTGTTCATTAAGCGACTTCAGCACAGCCAGCTTAACCTTCTTGTAATCTTTTGCAAAGATGGCCCAAAAAAAAAAAACTCTCGCACACGTGGTACAAAAAAAGCTTCCCCTCGACTTTGCAGAATTTTTAATTTTTCTTAAAATGTACACGATGTATGAATTCTCTCTTGAGACGCTCACCTTGAAGAAATAAGTCGTCTTTTAGAGTCACTGAAGCGTCTGATGAATCTCTTTCTCAGTTTATGACGTCGCTTGATCTCGTCTTGCTTCTTGAATGTTGAGGCTCGTTTAATTTTTGGCCCTTTTTGACTCTTTTTAAGGTCGAGCCTGACGGATGTTCGCCGGTGAACAACCTGGAGATCGTACGACGATGCGTTTGTGATCCATCGGGCTTTTTTTAATTCATGTCTTACCGGTTTTTTAAATCATAGGAACCGAGACTTTTTACTATTTTTATTATTAGATGTGGTGTTTTTTTTTTTTTTAATCCAGACTTTCACTCTGGTCAAACATTTTGAAAAAGAAAAGTGAGTCGTTGAAGAGCAGCGGTTTTAAAACCTTTTTTTACTGTAACTTTTTAGAAGTAGCCTAAAAAAATGAATGTACAGGCTGCATTTTCCAAACTTTAGAGGAAATATAGATATTAGATTTAGAAATTGTAATTTTTTTTTTCTTATTCCCATTCACTTTTTTCTTGAAAGAACAATATTTCCCCAATCCAAAAGTCACGCTTTCATTTTGTAGCACGATTTTATGACCTGTTGCTTTTCTATAAATGATCCAAGATGTACAACAATGAAAAGGGGTGGAAAAATAAAATGGAAAAGCTTGGATTTATTGTTTTTACAGTGAAAGAAGTCGTCTTGTTGTTCTTTGAAGATCACGCGCATAAAACTGTCCTCCTGCAGCGTTTCATTGTCTTAATGATGATGATGACAGTAAAATGCACAACTACACATCAGTAGTCATTTTAAGTAATTCATAAATTCCCTCTTTGTAAAGTTAACTTGTTCTGATCTTTTCAAAGTAACAGACTTCCTCAAAACTACTCAACTCAATTTAATAATGTCAAAAACAAATCACAATCTTCACCCCTTATTAAAACAAACTAGTCTTCTTCTGGTCTGACTGTCGCTCATTAAGCACACGTGTCATCAGATCCAGATTTAAACAGTTATTTGTTTTTGCTTTAAAAGGAAAAAAAAAAAGAGAAATGTAAACTCTGTAAAATGGTTTATTCCAAAATGAGCTTCTTCCGGTCAAACTTCACAAAGTGCCAATGAAAAGAACATGAAAAGGTAAACTGACCTAAAGAAAATTGCACTACGTTGCTCTGCACAAAGGCATGTTTTTATACGTGGATATTTTATATATACACATTTTGAAGTGGGTGGGTGTCGTCACTGCCCGACGGAATAAATGGGGTGTCAGGGATTGGGGTGTCTGTACCTCTGGGGTTCCCCGTTACAAGAAAGATCTCGACGGTCGGCGTGTCGGAGCCACTGAACACGCCGGCTGCTGTACGGCGTGGCGCTTACGGGCTCGGTCACTTTGCCGTTCCCTGGAGGAGTTCCAAGGACCTGGTCTCAGTGGCTCCGCATGTCTAACGGATGCTTTAACAATACAGTTTATATCCTTAAAGCCCGTCTTTGTGCTTCCTTTACTGAGCTAGAATGTGTAGAAGTTATTAGTGCTGGATACCACTTTTTAATTTGTTATCTCCGGCTCCGGTCGTGTAAACCCACCAGGTCTCTTTTAGGCTCTAGAGGCCGTTGTCCGTCCCGTTCTCACCAGCGCCTCGAGGGAACGCTCCCCAAACTGTTGCCCAAACGTCCCCTTGGACATCGAGGTCCAGAGATGCTCTTTGTGGACTTTTATTGGTGAATCTGTGCAAAAATAAACACAACTTTGCCCGTGAAACGCGAGCTGGAGATTTGACCGGATGGGTTGAGGGCAGTGACGACATGGAATGAATTTGCAGTTTCAGGGCTTTCTTGTACATAATGCAACATAAAGAGAATGCGAGGCTTTTTTTTCCATGTATTGTTTCTTATCTTGTTATATGAAAAGTAAGTTGTTTCTTTTGTTAGCAGTATAGTGGCTCAGAATATTCTTTAATTTCTTTTTTTTAAGTGGATTAAGAAGCTATAGTGAACGTACATGACGTGTACATTGTAGCTCGGAGGCAAAGGGGAGAAAAACAAAACCTGTTGAATGTAAAACCTACAAAAAAATAAGTTTCTTTTTTGTTATATTTGCTTGGTTCCTCCTATCTGCTTCCTGATTCTATCCAAATCTTTTAACCACGCACACTGTCGCCACACTGCTAATTCATATCAAATAACGCAACCATGCAGTATTGCTTTATCTTACTCTGTGCAATGAGATGCTTTTTATAATGGTGACTTCTGGGCTTCACGCTCGCACTGTTCGTCTTTTGTCTTTCTTTCCCGCCGAAAACCTCGCGACGTTACGTTGTTGCACAATGTTGCGACATTGCATTGGGACGTTACGTTGTTGCACAATGTTGCGACATTGCATTGGGACGTGAGGTTACGTTGTTGCGACGTGACAGTGTTATGACGGTGTTGCGACTTGATGTTGTTTTGCGCAATGTTGCGACGTGACAGTGTCGTGATGATGTTGCGATTTGGCGTTGCGCAATGTTACAACGTGACAGTGTTGTGACGTTGTTGCGATTTGGCGTTGCGCAATGTTGCGACGTGACGTGTTGTGACGTCGCGACTTGATGTTGTTGCGCAATGTTGCAACGTGATAGTGTTGTTGCGTTTTGGCGTTGCGCAATGTTGAGATTTGGCGTTGTTGCGCAATGTTGCGACGTGACAGTGTTGTGACGTTGTTGCAATTTGGCGTTGTTGCGCAATGTTGCGACGTGACGTTGTTGAGATTTGACGTTGTTGCGCAATGTTGCGACGTGACGTGTTATGACGTTGTTGCGACTTGACGTTGTTGCGCAATGTTGCTACGTGACGTTGTTGAGCAATGTAGTGACGTTGTTGAGCAATGTAGCGACGTGACGTCGTTGCGACTTTGTAGCGACTTGACGTTGTTGCGCAATGTTGCGACGTGACGTTGTAGCGAGGCAGGACAACGTTCCGGCCTCTGAAGACGTCGTCCCGTGTGGGAGTCGCTATCCTGCACATTCCACCTGGCGGCGATAGTGTTTGTTACCCGTCAGCTTTACTGTGGTCCCGCCCAAGCCTTTTACCCAGAATATTAAGCTAAACTAAACCCTTGAAATGTGCATTAAAACAACAAAAAAAGCCTTCACTTTGATTTCCACACCGTATTTTATTTTTGTTGTAATTCCCGTGCCGCTTTCTTGAATGTTTTTGTCAGTTTTAATTTCAGCAGCAGCAGCAAAGCCAATAGATCTCCTTCCAAATGAAATGTAATGTACCGCATTGCAACGGCAGCTCCACTCAGTCCTCTGCTTCGTCTACTGTGCTCTCCTTTGTCCCCCGCTGTGTTCCATTTAGTGTTTTATTTCCTCCTGTTGTGTTTTACTGAGCCGTACAACGGCTGGTGTGAAAACTAACTCGTGCTTGTTTTCTCATTCGTTGATTAATTGATTGTCTGAAATTTGAGGTTGTTTTGCATGTCTAGCTTCCCATTTTTTTTCTTTTTGGAGATACAACACTGAAGGGTTTTAATTGTTAAAGTTCCCCTTTCAGTAACGGATAACCCCGAAGGCTGACGTTTGTTTCCTCTCAATGTAAAAGTGCATCCTGACAAACACCATGTTGTTTTGTTGTTTTGTTGTTGAGGGTAACCGTGACGTCGGCCTCGGGTCGTCGCTGGAGGGCAGGGTTTCTCCCGTGTGTGTTTTTGTATTCGGGGGACTCGAACTCGGGTCGGTCCCGCCGCGCACACGGAGGAAACCTTTCTGAGGAGCGCTGCACTCGAGGAGTATTTGTGTGAATGTCGAGCCGACGACGAGCGAGCTTGAAAAGATTGATGACCGTGTGTATGACGCTGATAATGTGATCCGTGATCTGTAATGTGACGGAAAGAAAATAAACCCGAATGGAAGACACATCCGCTTCTGCTTCTGTTGTTCTTTTTGTGCGGCGTTCTTACGGTCATGGAAAAGTCATGGAATTTTAAAATGGTTATTTCCAGGCCTGGAAAAGTCCTTTAAAAAAAAAAAATTAGCCCAAAAGTTTGGGAAAAGTCATGTAAATGTGTTATATTCATGTTTTAAAATGGCGTTCATTTACGCTGAGTTTGAAATAATTAATATGCTTTTAAAAGAAAGACGCTCAAAATATAAGCAGGCATACATACAGGCATCTATATAAATGTTTATTCTTTTAATCAAACTATTGTCTCTCATTCATTTGTGTCATTTAAGGTTTACTGTATGCTTTGTATTCTCATTGTTAGTTTAAATACTACATTTACTCACTTTTTCATATTTACACCCAGATTTCACAAAATGTTTGGTCATGGAAATTTGGTTTAAAGTCATGGAAAAGTGTGTGTGTGTGTGTGTGTGTGTGTGTGTGTGTGTGTGTGTGTGTGTGTCTGGGTGGTAACGGTGAATGCAGGATGTTTCTAATCTTCCACAGAAGTAAAATCCTCTCTGACTTGTCCACGTCGCCCTCTAGTGGCCACTAGTCGTCACGACCAGGCCGAGTCCCCAGGAGGAAGGAAGAAGAAGAAAGCACACACACACACACACACACACACACACACGATTCACTTCTTTACAGCAGCAATTTCAAAATTTATTGAGACTGATTGGTTTTTGCAAATAAAAGTCAAGCTAATTTCTTCCACTAAACATGACGTTAGAAAGAGGCTCGCGCGGCCGCCGGCCAGCCCCGACACCGAAAACAGGAGGCTCATGGTTGGCTGTAAAAATGTTTGTGTGATACGTACTATCAACCAAAACAAAATTAAAAATAATAACAAAAAGATTTGCACAAGAGCACTTAAATCTGCCCGAAAAAACAAAACGGGTGTAAAAACAGGACAGTTTTTTTTCATTTTTTTTTTTTCATTTAACACATTTTTGTTACAAACACAGGTTTATGATAATCAGCAATATAAAGTCAGTATCATATTGAACAATATTCCCAATGAAAATAAACAAATCTCAAGCTTCAAGTGTGACTTTTTACAAATCAAAGGCCCTCTGAAACTTGAGAGAAAATAAATAATATATAATAGTAATATAAATTCATATATATATATATATATGAAGGTATACACACATCACTCTTAGTAGAACAAAAATCCAAAGTAAAAAGCGGCTTTTTTTTTTTGTTGAAATATAGTATAATATAGATATACCCATATCTATGGCTTCATGATTTGCACGTGTGAGTCAAGCTATACAGGCTAAATGAGGATTGCAATTTGTACACGTCTAAGAATACCCATAATTCATCTGCGGGAGAGCAAACAGTTCCAGTTTTGCATCGTGTGGAATGAGACGGTTGTGTGCAGATGCCGAAGACGTTCGCTTTGGTATGACGGAATGAGCACGGGCATGCAGTTAAGACCACGAGAATCAGGGCACGAAAGGTCACCGACACGCGAGAAAGGTCACCGACACGCACGGCGGGAAGGAGGATCTATCGCCCGGCTTCATTTGTCTCTTTGAAAGTTTTATCCCCCCCCGAAATGGTTTTTTTTCTTCTTCATTTTTGCGCCTTTTCACCGATCATCTTAGTGATCTCTATCCGTCCGACACACACACACACACACACACACACACACACACACGTTCGCTCGCAAGCACGCAGGGTGAAATGTCATTGAGGCACATATTTGAGGGGTTTGATGGCGGACATTTTTTTTTTGTTGTGTTTTGTTTTTCCTGAAGTACAACCCCGGTATGAGGAAGAAGACGTACAGTACGGGTCGCGAGTAGAAAGAGGGGGGGGGAGGAGTCACATACATCCAGATGTCTCTCAGGGGCCACGGCTCCAGATGTCTCTCAGGGGCCACGGCGGATCTGTCACCGATCACGACGGGCTCCTTCCAACACCCACCATTGACATTCATTTAAAAATCCCATTGTCTTTCTCCTTTTTTTTTAAATTTATTTTTCTTACATTTTTTCTTTGATAAAATGGGTCGACGAACGAAAACACAATAAATAAATAAAAAGAAAGACGGCTGATGAAAAGAAAGACAGTTGCCAGACGTGAAGAGAAAAGCGTCACAAATCAGGTTCTCAGTGGAGGTTGATGGGAAGTGCAGTCCATGGCAACAGAATGTTTCCCAGAGTAACGACTGCAGCTCATTTTCCCTTTTTTTTTTTTTTTTTTTACATTTTCTATTTTATATATATATATTTTTTTATATTATATTCCAGCCGGTGAAACACCGGCAGACAGAAACGCAGCACGCAGACACGTCTTGTGTGTGTGTGTGTGTGTGTGCGTGCTGCGTTTCCACGTGATTGTGTGTGTGCGTGAGGAGTGAGTCAGGAGGAACTAAAAAAACCCAATAAACGTGGTTTTAAGATGCGATCTTCCAAAGCTAGCCGGTTCCTTTCACACAGCCCTTCTTCATGTTCACAATAATACATAACATGTGCACTTTTTTTTGTGTTTTTTTTGTTTTTTGTTTTCCCAAACTGTGACAAATAGTGACAGGTTAAAAAAAAAGTAAATATAAAGATTTAAATTAAAAATGAAAAACCCAACAACGAAACCACGACAATAAAATCCCCCCCCCCCCAAAAAAAGCACCTGCACACACAGACTGTGGAACAAAGCACTTCATGTATACCAGGTACTCCATTGTTTTTGGTTCGATATTAATCAATTAGTGTACATTAGTGATGCAAAAAGCGTGTGCTGAATATATGTTTCAATCAATATCTAACAGAGAAGTTTGACGGTGAAGTCGAGGGTTTTAATCCCCCGCTTTTGGTAAAAAAAGCAAATACGACAGAAAAAGCGTAAACTGGCACGATAAAGGTTGATAAAAAGCCGTATGGCTTGCTGTCCACAACAAGGCAAAGTATAAAAGCTATTCTTTTCTTATACAAGATATAAAATATCAAAAGAACAAAAAGAACACACAGTAAAGCTTAGCATCCAGCACTTAATAATAATAATAATAATAATTAATAATAGTAACATCAACAACAGTAATCATTGTTCTCATAATCATAATAATAAGACATGTCATCTGCCTCACTTGAATTGTCAATAACATCGCCGAAAACATGGAAATAATCTTAAAGAAATCAATATAGACTTTGTATTTTTTTTTTTGGACACTCAAACATTCTTGCATACAAACAACCACACACACACACACACACACTCAGAGAGAGAGAGAGAGAGAGAGAGAGGAAGGAGGGAATGACTTCTCCAAAAAAAAACTGGAAATCCACACGAAGAGGGTTTTTCAATAAATAGCCGTTAAACGAAACAAATTAATATCACACTCTTTACGAATATCAAACTCGAAAATTTTCAAGCACAACTTTAGATCCTCTTCTTTAAAACGTACGAAAGCCGGACAAAATAATATCACCCAAAAAAAAAGAGGATAAAGAGGATAACCACCCCCCCCAAAAAAAAAGAAAGGCTGCATATTCTGTACTGAGAAACTGGAATTACTTCACGTGACTGAAAAAAACTAAACAAAGAAACAAAGGCCGCTCCTCCTGCAGGCGTCTCCTCAGCGGCGGGAGAGGAAAGAGTTAATAGTGTCGGTCGTGTGGAGCCGGTTGTTCGATTCCCCAAACAAGGAAGCAGGAAGTGAAGTCTCCGACAGACACTCCCCCCTCCCTTCTAAAAATCCTATGTACATCCGTCAAACCTCCGGTATTGGTTTTTGGAATGGATCGATAGAAACCGTGTGGGGGGAAAAACTCGAGTGAAGAAAAAAGATGAAGGACTCTCCCCTCCCCCGAAAAAAGGCATAGGCTATATATATATAAACAGCGAAGCTGCACAAAGATTCAGTGATTTCTATGTCGTGATAACAGTCAGGAGGACATGGAGCGTGTCCTTAAAGGTAGGTGCGGTCACCGAGTTGTTCAGGGTCCCCCCAAAAAATGTAAACCACGGGTTCGGGGCTCTGATAGGAGTCGGTTGTCATTAAAGTGCAAGTCTGTGGCAGTAGGACTCGTGTGCCGCCGGGCTCCGCCGACACCACGACGACGCGTTGCAATAGATTCAGACTCCTCCCCTTTTTTCACTCGGAGAGAGAGAGACCATGACAGCCGAGGTGGAACCAATAACCCGCCCCCCAACCCCCCCAAACCCACCCACCCATACACCGTCAGTGATCCTTGATTGTGATGGCAAACACACAAAGTCGCAGTCTAGCGTTGGCCGTGTCCTTGGCGGCGTCCTCGTTGATTCCTGTCGTGGCAAAGTAGAAAAACTACAACTACAGGACTCTGGC
>JBAMJR010000692.1:20000-157942 GCA_038501785.1 Myoxocephalus aenaeus | reverse complement strand
GCTGCTGAGGAACATTTGGGGGAAACTGTTGCTTCTTCTTCTTGCAAAATATTTCACAGAGAAACTCAACGTCTGGCTGAACGTCTCGAGGATCCTGAGTTCCTCCGGTCGGCTCGCTGCTTCCAGAACTCCTTCACTGCTGTGAGCTCCTGAGGGAAGAGAAGATGAAGCAATACTATGAAATGTTTCCACCTTTTCATTACATCTCTTCTCATCTCTCCGTCTCCATTCTCTCTCCACTAATGACTCTCACTCGCCGTCGTCTCGTCTCGTGGCGTTTTGTCCTTGAACGCATCACGACCCCTCCCCCATCATGGCCTGAAGCTGTAATCTCTCTGCTGTATCTGTGGTTTTCTTTATTATCTCCAGTGTGAATATGAACAATATGAACAGACGAGGAACTCAGAGGATTCCTTCGTCACAAAGCATCGATTATTATTTTCACACGGTTTGAAATTCGTTTGTAAACACACTGCAGTGTGAGCTCTGTCCAATCACAGAGCTCGTCTAGCCGAGCCGCTCGCAGCTGTTGTTTCTAGTCGGGCCATTACCCACAAT
This sequence comes from Myoxocephalus aenaeus, assembly GCA_038501785.1. Classification (NCBI taxonomy): domain Eukaryota; kingdom Metazoa; phylum Chordata; class Actinopteri; order Perciformes; family Cottidae; genus Myoxocephalus; species Myoxocephalus aenaeus. Next base: position 157,384 of record JBAMJR010000692.1, on the reverse strand, counting down.
CCCCTGCAGAGCTGTGGAGGACCCGTTACCCACAATCCCCTGCAGAGCTGTGGAGGACCCATTACCCACAATCCCCTGCAGAGCTGTGGAGGACCCGTTACCCACAATCCCCTGCAGAGCTGTGGAGGACCCCGAGCCGGTTGGAGAAGAAGTCAAAACTCCTTTTCTTCAATGAAACTACAACTCTGAAATATTTCACCAAAACTACGAAGAATTAAACAAAAGTAAAACCAGAACTTCCAGAATTAAGAAAAGTTTATTAAAAACCTGCATCTGTGTTTCTACCACTAGTTTAGTGCAGAACCCTGAGCCATTAAATCTCCTTAGATGCATTTGGGGAAACGTACATGTTATTGCGCCATGACTGTATTTCATATATATATATTTTTTTATTTATTGTTATGCTCGTTTTTATTGCTTAGTGTTTCTGAATTGTTCTAATGTTTTCTTTTCGGATATAAAAACAGTTTGAAGTTCCTCTGTTTGAAATGTGCTCTTTAAATAAATATTTTTGTCATGATGTTGGTTTGTCTTATTGTGAAGTCCTTGTCTTGGGTGTCCTCTGTGTTCCTGCACTTCCTCCCCTGTGATTGTCTGTCTGCCCTGTTCCCTGGTTGTGTATTCCTTTCACCTGTGCTGCCCTCAGTGTTTCCACCTGTTCCTCGTTACCCTCCTCTTGTATTTAAGCCCTGTCTGTCTCCTGTCCCCTTGTTGGATTGTACTGGGTTTCCCCGTCTGTTACCACCTGTTTGCCATGCTATGAAAAGTCATGCGTCGTCCTTTTGTTTTGGAGTCTGGTTTTGTTTGTTCCTTGACCTCTTTTGGAAGCCTGACCTTTGTTTTGTCGATTAAATGTACTTTCAACTGTTGCTTTGGCGTTTGGGTCCTCTCTCCTTCCCCCCCACCTGACAGTTTTAAACATATAGCAGTTCGTTCAGGTAGTTTGGGTCCGTGAGCGCACCACTTCATAACATCATAACGGACTGACCAGCATTATGGACCCGGCAGCTTCCTCCCGGGATCAGACGGCGGGACCCAGAAACCAATCTGTAGAAGCTCCAACATTACCCAATGTAAGTCTTAGAGCCACTAGGGGGGCTGCAGTGTTTTTTAAGATTAGTTGGTCAAATTTAGACTTGCACAGTGTAAAATAAAGAAATGTTTATGTGTACATTACAATGCAAGTGATATGATAATTAATAAGGGATATTATTATGAAGGATTTGTAATGGTATGCATATTAAGGTCACTGTTTTTTATTACTGTATAATGATTAATGTGTGAATGGAAGTTAGACAATGTTGCATGCTGGAGCCAGTGAACTGTCACTTTAAGGAGTTGTAGTACTCTTGTTCGCCTGAGGCGGCGGAGCTGAACATTGACTTTATGAATTAACAGAATCAACCCTGTCTGTAGAAGAGGAGAAGAAGAAGAAGAAGAAGAAGGAGAAGAAGAAGAAGAAGAATAGCTCCGCCCTTGAAGCTGCAGGCCCAATGAACAAGTAGATTTCTGCAAAGGTGTTATAATAGGAGTTATTAACCAATGGAAGGGCCTTAAAGGACGAGCTTATCGTTCTGGAGGAGTCCGGGACGCCGGAGCAGTCCGGGACGCCGGAGGAGTCCGGGACGCCGGAGCAGTCCGGGACGCCGGAGGAGTCCGGGACGCCGGAGGAGTCCGGGACGCCGGAGCAGTCCGGGACGCCGGAGGAGTCCGGGACGCCGGAGCAGTCCGGGACGCCGGAGCAGTCCGGGACGCTGGTGGAGTCCGGGACGCCGGAGCAGTCCGGGACGCCGGAGGAGTCCGGGACGCCGGAGCAGTCCGGGACGCCGGAGCAGTCCGGGACGCTGGTGGAGTCCGGGACGCCGGAGCAGTCCGGGACCTGTCCCAGGGAGAGAGAGAGAGCGACGAATCCAGTGCCTTCCTTCACTGCGGCAAGTCGGGTCACCGTATCTCTGTCTGCCCCGTGCGCCCAAAAGAGGGGGCTCGTCAGTAGGAGTGGGAATACTGGCGAGCGACTCCACCCGGTCCCCTGCCCAGAGCCTCGTCTCACACTTCCAGCAAAGCTCTGCCTACCGTCCGGTCCTCTCCCGGTCTTGGCGCTCATTGACTTCGGAGCGGAACAGAGTTTTTTGGACTCCTCCTTTGCCTCCGGCCATAGGATTCCCTTGGAGGAGTCGGAGTGCCCCCTTCGGGCTAACGCTCTGGGTGGAAGCCCCTTGACAAGCATTACTCACCGGACTTGTCCTATTACCCTGAATGTGTCCGGAAACCACCGGCAAGAGATCCGTCTCTACATCTCCTCGATGCCCCAGACTATTATCATGACACAAGGTGCTTCACACAGGAAGCGATACAGCAACCGGTTTCCTCTTCTTTCCTTCCTTCTCTTCTCTCATCTTCTCTTCTCTTTAAACAGGAAACACATCTGGAACACTTCAGGATGTGTTTCACGTCATTTATCAGATCAGATCATCCAGATGTTTACCAGTTGAGCTGCATCCAGAAAACATCTGTTTCAGTTTAACAACGACATATATGTATATATATGCTGCTGGATGCAGGATGCAGGATACTAGATGCAGGATGCAGGATGCTGGATGCTGGATGCAGGATGCAGGATGCTGGATGCTGGATGCAGGATGCTGGATACTAGATGCAGGATGCAGGATACTAGATGCTGGATGCAGGATGCTGGATGCTGGATGCAGGATGCTGGATGCAGGATGCTGGATGCTGGATGCAGGATGCAGGATGCTGGATGCTGGATGCTGGATGATGGATGCTGGATGCTGGATGATGGATGCAGGATGATGGATGATGGATGATGGATGCAGGATGATGGATGCAGGATGATGGATGATGGATGATGGATGCAGGATGATGGATGCAGGATGCAGGATGATGGATGCAGGATGATGGATGCAGGATGATGGATGCAGGATGATGGATGATGGATGCAGGATGATGGATGCAGGATGATGGATGCAGGATGATGGATGCAGGATGATGGATGCAGGATGATGGATGCAGGATGATGGATGATGGATGCAGGATGATGGATGATGGATGATGGATGATGGATGCAGGATGATGGATGCAGGATGATGGATGCAGGATGATGGATGCAGGATGATGGATGATGGATGATGGATGCAGGATGATGGATGCAGGATGCAGGATGATGGATGATGGATGCAGGATGATGGATGCAGGATGATGGATGCAGGATGATGGATGCAGGATGCAGGATGCAGGATGATGGATGATGGATGCAGGATGATGGATGCAGGATGATGGATGCAGGATGCAGGATGATGGATGATGGATGCAGGATGATGGATGCAGGATGATGGATGCAGGATGATGGATGCAGGATGATGGATGCAGGATGATGGATGCAGGATGATGGATGATGGATGATGGATGCAGGATGATGGATGCAGGATGATGGATGCAGGATGATGGATGCAGGATGCAGGATGATGGATGCAGGATGATGGATGCAGGATGATGGATGCAGGATGATGGATGATGGATGCAGGATGATGGATGCAGGATGATGGATGCAGGATGATGGATGCAGGATGATGGATGATGGATGCAGGATGATGGATGATGGATGCAGGATGATGGATGCAGGATGATGGATGCAGGATGATGGATGCAGGATGATGGATGATGGATGATGGATGCAGGATGATGGATGCAGGATGATGGATGCAGGATGATGGATGCAGGATGATGGATGCAGGATGCAGGATGATGGATGATGGATGCAGGATGATGGATGCAGGATGATGGATGCAGGATGCAGGATGATGGATGCAGGATGATGGATGCAGGATGATGGATGCAGGATGATGGATGATGGATGCAGGATGATGGATGCAGGATGATGGATGCTGGATGCAGGATGCTGGATGCAGGATGATGGATGCAGGATGCTGGATGCAGGATGCTGGATGATGGATGCTGGATGCAGGATGATGGATGCAGGATGCTGGATGCAGGATGATGGATGCAGGATGATGGATGCTGGATGCAGGATGCTGGATGCAGGATGATGGATGCAGGATGCTGGATGCAGGATGCTGGATGATGGATGCTGGATGCAGGATGATGGATGCAGGATGCTGGATGCAGGATGCTGGATGCTGGATGCTGGATGCTCTTCCTGTGTGGAAACGCCTGAAGAGCGTTAACACATTTACACACTCTCGGTTGCCATGGTTTCCTCTGAAATATCATTATTCCGATGGATCCATTACATCACCGCTGCATTGTGGGACATCACAGCAGAGGAGGGTGAGAACATTTAAAACGCCACGGAGAGGAAGAGGAAGAGCAGCGGTCCTTCATCATGTTCATGTTTAGTCGTAAGGGATCGAGGACCAGAAAGCGGATCAAAGTATCTCTTTGTCACCGATACCGAGGATCAGTGGCGGCTGGTTTCCTTTGGTCGGGCCATCGCATCAATTTCAGTAAACATCCCCGTGTGATTCAAAGCAAAAAAAGGTATCACGCATTACTACTTTGCAGTTAAATATTTAACATGTATTCCAACACTTTGACATAAGGACATTTTATTAATACAATTCAGTATATATATATATATATATACACTCACCTAAAGGATTATTAGGAACACCATACTAATACTGTGTTTGACCCCCTTTCGCCTTCAGAACACCTTAATTCTACGTGGCATTGATTCAACAAGGTGCTGAAAGCATTCTTTAGAAATGTTGGCCCATATTGATAGGATAGCATCTTGCAGTTGATGGAGATTTGTGGGATGCACATCCAGGGCACGAAGCTCCCGTTCCACCACATCCCAAAGATGCTCTATTGGGTTGAGATCTGGTGACTGTGGGGGCCATTTTAGTACAGTGAACTCATTGTCATGTTCAAGAAACCAATTTGAAATGATTGGAGCTTTGTGACATGGTGCATTATCCTGCTGGAAGTAGCCATCAGAGGATGGGTACATGGTGGCCATAAAGGGATGGACATGGTCAGAAACAATGCTCAGGTAGGCCGTGGCATTTAAACGATGCCCAATTGGCACTAAGGGGCCTAAAGTGTGCCAAGAAAACATCCCCCACACCATTACACCACCACCACCAGCCTGCACAGTGGTAACAAGGCATGATGGATCCATGTTCTCATTCTGTTTACGCCAAATTCTGACTCTACCATCTGAATGTCTCAACAGAAATCCAGACTCATCAGACCAGGCAACATTTTTCCAGTCTTCAACTGTCCAATTTTGGTGAGCTCATGCAAATTGTAGCCTCTTTTTCCTATTTGTAGTGGAGATGAGTGGTACCCGGTGGGGTCTTCTGCTGTTGTAGCCCATCCGCCTCAAGGTTGTGCGTGTTGTGGCTTCACAAATGCTTTGCTGCATACCTCGGTTGTAACGAGTGGTTATTTCAGTCAAAGTTGCTCTTCTATCAGCTTGAATCAGTCGGCCCGTTCTCCTCTGACCTCTAGCATCAACGAGGCATTTTCGCCCACAGGACTGCCGCATACTGGATGTTTTTCCCTTTTCACACCATTCTTTGTAAACCCTAGAAATGGTTGTGCGTGAAAATCCCAGTAACTGAGCAGATTGTGAAATACTCAGACCGGCCCGTCTGGCACCAACAACCATGCCACGCTCAAAATGGCTTAAATCACCTTTCTTTCCCATTCTGACATTCAGTTTGGAGTTCAGGAGATTGTCTTGACCAGGACCACACCCCTAAATGCATTGAAGCAACTGCCATGTGATTGGTTGATTAGATAATTGCATTAATGAGAAATTGAACAGGTGTTCCTAATAATCCTTTAGGTGAGTGTGTGTGTGTGTATATGTATATATATATATATATATATGTGTGTATATATATATATATATATATATATATATATATGTTGCATACCCCGCTGAAAGATAGTCCTGCACTTGTATTGATGAATTCCCAAAACAACGTAAGAGCTGTGTACAAGTGTGTAAAGGCACATAAGGATAATTATGTTTGCTTACTCCTCGTTTGCATTAATAGCACACACACACACACACACACACACACACACACACACACACACAGCCAACACTCGCGCCAATTTCCTTAAACCATACAGTTATTCCAACTTTAACTGACCTTGTGCTAGTCATCCATGTGTGTTCTGGTGTTCTCATGTTTTCTTGTGTCCTTCACTCTCGTATCTGTCCATGCTGGATCGGTCCACGTTGATTTAAAAAGCAAGCATGGAAATACGGCGTTAGCACGATGCATCCAGCAGCTAGCTTAGCCAAACCGTGCTGGTGTAGCTTAGCCGTCTGCACAGAAGCTCAAGCCGCTCCTTTCACACCAGTCTGTTGTCTTATGGAGAGGCTGATCTGGGACCAGGTGTTTCACCTGTAGCTTCTCCTCCAAAGGTCTTTTCTCTAACGCGTGTTGGAGGAGAGATTATGGTCTCCTTTTGAAGAGCAGCGCTCATCATGTTGTTAAAATGGCGCCTCGAGAGACGAGCCCTGACGCGGGAAACAGACGCACCGCGGGGCCGAATGAGAACGACCCCACGGTGAGTCTGTTTTAGATGCTGATTGGATGAATTCATTTATATCTTTAATCAGTGATTGGCTAAACTGCTAAACTCCTGATGTTCCACATCCTCCTCCTCCTCTTCCTAATCTTTCTCTTCCTCCTCCTCTTCCTCTTCCTAATCTTTCTCTTCCTAATCTTCCTCTTCCTCCTCCTCTTCCTCCTCCTCTTCCTCCTCCTCTTCCTCCTCCTCCTAATCTTCCTCTTCCTAATCTTTCTCTTCCTCCTCCTCTTCCTCCTCCTCTTCCTCTTCCTAATCTTTCTCTTCCTAATCCTCCTCTTCCTCCTCCTCTTCCTCTATCTTTTTTTTCTCTTTTCAATTATCGTCCTCCTTCCTTTTGGTTTTCTTCTTCATTAAGCTTCTTTGAAGCACACACACACACACACACACACACACACACACACACACACACACACACACACACACACACACACACACCATTTTTAACAAACCCCTCTTCAGTTAGCAGCTGCTATAATTAGAGCAGTGAGCTGTGATTAGGTGTAAACCTGTGTTACACACACACACACACACACACACACACACACACAGGTGCTGGAAGAAGTACTCGGATCCTTTACTGAAGTATAAGTACAACAGTGTAGTAAAAGTTCCTGCATTGACACATTTCATGTAAATAGTTTTTGTTTAATCTTCAACGATCTTTTGTGTTTTATAAGAATATTGTGAACATTTTGAAATGGGCCAATATTCACAAAGAGTACTTTTGCTTTTTTTTCAAACATTTTGATGCTGATACTTTTGTACTTTGGTACACGTGTGAGTACTTAGTGTACTTCTACTCTCCATGAATCACTCATCGATCATAATAACGATAATCATCATTATGTGTTTATATTTCCGTGATTCTGTAAGTACAATTTGGAAGTACTTGTACTTGACTGGAGTATTTCTGCTACTTTATTCTGTTACTCCACGGTATCTCAGAAGTAAGTAGCCCCTCCTCCTCAGTCCAAATATGGTCACTTCCTGTCAGACGCCTCCTCATGTTTGAGATCACCGGACAGTGAAGTTTCACTGCATGAATCTCATGAATTAATAAACTCAATAACTTTCCTCTGTGTTGATGGATAGCCGGCGTGTTCTCCGTCAGCGGAGAGTCAGAACTCCAGAAGGTTTGCAGCAGAAGAGCTCTGCAGGCTCCCGAGGTCGACGCCCTAATCAGCTGTTTATCAGGAGCGTCCTGCGGGAGCCGAGGAAAGGCCATGAGCCGCAAAGCTCATTAAAATTACTGTCACTTCTGACGGAGAGTTTTAAAACCAGAGACAGAAACTCCTGAACTTTTTGGGTTATCGTGCTCTAATCCGCCGTCCCGCCTGGACGAAATACGCTTTCAGCTGTTTCCATTATTTTGTCCACCCTATTTATATCAATGAGGGACCAGAAAGAAACCACATCCTATTAAAAAATGAGCAGAAAGTTCAATTAAACGTTTAAAATGACCTCAAGCAAAGCTGGAAGAAGCACGGAGGTAAAACACTCGAGGTACTTGTACCTTTAAGTACAAGTACCTCGAAAGGTACTTAGAAGTTAGTTGAGACGTTAAAGGTGTAAAACGTGGGTGAAATGGACCCAGGTTTCAGCAGAGGCCTCCAGGGGCCCTGCAGCTCCCCGGAGGCCTCCAGGGGCCCTGCAGCTCCCCGGAGGCCTCCAGGGGCCCTGCAGCTCCCCGGAGGCCTCCAGGGGCCCTGCAGCTCCCCGGAGGCCTCTCCGGGTCCCTGAACCACGGCTTGAGAAACTACTGATCTGACCGCCGGGTTATGAACGGATTCCTTTGAAGTTTAATGAGACGATAAATGTGTTTGGAGACAAAAGTGAGTCCAGAATATTTATATGAAGCATGAACTCTGTTCATATTATTATAGATACTATTAGTGTTATATATCATTATAATGTATCATTATTATAATATATTATTATAATAAATCAAAAATGTCAACGCTTTGTAAAATGTCTCAATTACCCAAAACGTCCGAATTTGGCAAATTTTTATCACTTTCCAAATATTTCATATTTTTCGCAAAAAAATCTTAAAATGTCCTCTTTTCGTAATCTTTTCAAAACTGTTTAAAAAAATGTTACAAGAAAATGTGTTTCTTAAAAAGAAATCAAAACATTGGGAAATTTCTTAATTTCTCCCAATTTTTCCATTAAATATCGTGACTTTCTTAAAACGTCTCCTGGCCGTCAACATCTTTTAATTTAAGATTTGTTTTACAAAATGTTCTCATTAAACAAACATTTCCAGATTTTGTAAAAAAATATTACAAAATGTATTAAAAACAATATTCTCTCCCAAAAATGTCTTAATTCGACCAAACTGTCTTCACTGCACAATCAGTGCAGACTTTGTAAAAAGTCCTCATTTCTTTAATTCACCCAAAGCGTCATCTGTCCAGAAATATTAAATATTTCCCCAAAATGTCCTCACATTGAAACTCGTCCTCCTGGAACTAAAAGGTCTTCACAGCCCAAAAATGTTTTAATTTACTTTTTTTTTTAATGTTCACTTCCCTAAATCGTTCCTCGCCAAAGAACTCCCGGAGCCCCGCCCGCTGGCTTCTGATTGGCCGCCGGGGGAGGAGGAGCCTCATGACTTAAACATGAGCTCCGTGTTTAAAACTCTCTCAGCTCGTTAGCAGAAATAATGGGTGCATCCCAAGTCTCTAAAGTGCATCCCCGTTTCCCTCACTTGCGTCCTTTCCTTGCGTCCTAGTCCCTCCCACCAGGGATGCATGGAGAGACGCAAGGAAACCAACGAGGAGAGAAGACGAGAGGAAACATGTTTTAAAAGACGTGAGACGTCCTTTCCTCTGGAGCGTCACGTGAAGCGACGTCGGTTTCTGATGACTGACGACTGACAGCTGATCACATCTGATCACAGCTGATCACATCTGATCACAGCTGATCACATCTGATCACAGCTGATCACATCTGATCACATCTGATCAGCTGTCAGTCGCTTTAACAGCTGATGAGTTTTGTCCGGAGAGTTTTTAGCGAACATTCCAATAAAAATACACTTAAAATATTGATAAAAATGATCGTATGTTTTCAGTTGATTTAATGGTGTTAAACTACTACTTATATTAATAAAGACAAAGTTATCATGATGTCAGAGTGGAGATGTTTTCTCTGTCGTCTGTTACCGTTTAATAAACTGCATTGAGTATTTATATACTGTGATGTGTATTTATACACAGTGTGAGTATTTATATACTGTGATGTGTATTTATACACAGTGTGAGTATTTATATACTGTGATGTGTATTTATACACAGTGTGTGTATTTATATACTGTGATGTGTATTTATACACAGTGTGTGTATTTATACACTGTGATGTGTATTTATACACAGTGTGAGTATTTATATACTGTGATGTGTATTTATACACAGTGTGTGTATTTATATACTGTGATGTGTATTTATACACAGTGTGTGTATTTATATACTGTGATGTGTATTTATACACAGTGTGTGTATTTATATACTGTGATGTGTATTTATACACAGTGTGTGTATTTATACACTGTGATGTGTATTTATACACAGTGTGTGTATTTATACACTGTGATGTGTATTTATACACAGTGTGTGTATTTATACACTGTGATGTGTATTTATACACAGTGTGAGTATTTATATACTGTGATGTGTATTTATACACAGTGTGTGTATTTATACACTGTGATGTGTATTTATACACAGTGTGTGTATTTATACACTGTGATGTGTATTTATACACAGTGTGTGTATTTATACACTGTGATGTGTATTTATACACAGTGTGTGTATTTATACACTGTGATGTGTATTTATACACAGTGTGTGTATTTATATACTGTGATGTGTATTTATACACAGTGTGAGTATTTATATACTGTGATGTGTATTTATACACAGTGTGAGTATTTATATACTGTGATGTGTATTTATACACAGTGTGTGTATTTTTATACTGTGATGTGTATTTATACACAGTGTGTGTATTTATATACTGTGATGTGTCCTGCTTATACGCGCAGGATCCATTTCTACCGGCAGAATGCGTCTTATTTATTTATTTATTTATTTATTATTTACGTCGGTATGTTTTGAAATTCTGATTGTGACATCATTATAAAATAACCCACAATATAAATATAGTTTCTCTTCATTACGTGTTGTAAAAAAGTGTTTCCTCTCTCCAGCTCTCTCTGATTTTAATTACATACATAATAAAAGTTATTGAGGGAAACAACAGATCAAATCTTTGAAGACATGTTTGTGGTCCTTTTGTTGTTCAGACCTACTATGAACATATTTTAACCAGATGGTGAATCAGAAAACAGATTTAATATATAGCTTGAGTTTAATCTGTGATCGTCTCTGGTATTAAACTCCAGCATCAGTCACTCAGCTGCAGCGTCCAATCACATAACAGATGAGCAGTGAGGGGGCGTGTCCAGCGTTAAAACACTTCCTGGAAGCCTGCTCTCAGGGCTCCTCCATCATGGCTCCTCCCATTTCCCTCCTCGCTCCTCGCTCCTCAGAGCAGAATAAGAGCTTTGGGACGGCCGTCAAGATGGCGGCGCAGAACCACTTCCGGTTCAATCGAGGAGCGAGGAAACGACAATTTAGAGACTTGGGATGCACCCAATGATCCGACTCGAAATGAATCCTTCAAGACGGAGATCAGGGACGTGTTCACCCACAGCTCGTTTCCTTCTGACTCTCTTTTGACCTTTGACCTTTATTGTTCCCTTTATTCACTTTGAGATTCAACATCCCTTGTCCAGCAGACTAAAAACAGTTTAGAATATGAAAGGAAATAATTAAAGTAAATGACCCACAGGTGAGTCTGTCAGTGTGGAGAAGCTCCTCCCCCTCCTCCACAAGCTCCTCCCAGTCATCCAGAAGCTCCTCTCCAGATGAAAAAGTCCTTAAAAAGCTTCTTGATACTAGGTGTGTGTGTGTGTGTGTGTGTGTGTGTGTGTGTGTGTGTGTGTGTGTGTGTGTGTGTGTGTGTGTGTGTGTGTGTGTTAGCATTAGCAGGGATTAGCATGGTAGAGGCTGAGCAGGAGCTTTGTTTTCATGTTTTCATGTTTTAATGTGACGAGAGTTCAGTTTGTGTTTGGGCTCAAATTATTATAATAAGATTCTCACACAGCGAGCTGAGCTCCTAAGTCCTCTAATTAGACACACACACACACACACACACACACACACACACACACACACACACACACACACACACACACTCAGGCCATCCTGGCCTGATGTTAATTATCATGAACAATACCAGCAGCTCATTTTCCCGTTAAAGAAAAATAAACCAAAAAGTAAAACCTGAAACCTGATGTGTTTATATATATATATATACATATATATATATATATATATATATGTATATATATATATATAAACACACATATTATCTACGAGGCTGATAACGTTCATCCAGTCGGCAGAATTCATTGGTCGCAGGTGGTTTTTCGTTTTATCAAGATTCATTTTTGTTGGTCCCAATTCAGCAAACACACACACACACACACACACACACACACACACACACACACACACACACACCTACACACACACACACACACACACACACACACCCACACACACACACACACACACACACACACCTACACACACACACCTACACACACACACACACACACACACACACACCCACACACACACCCACACACACACACACACACACACACACACACACACACACACACACACACACACACACCTACACACACACACCTACACACACACACACACACACACACACACACCCACACACACACACACACACACACACCTACACACACACACCTACACACACACACACACACACACACACACCCACACACACACACACACACACACACACACACACACACACACACACACACACACACACACACACACACACACACACACACACAGAGGCAGAGAGCAGCTCTGCCTCTGTGTGTGTGTGAAATGATTACTCCCAATTTACACCAGCAGAGCAAAGGGATGAGAGAGATACAGAGAGAGAGAGAGAGGGAGAGAGAGAGAGAGAGAGAGAGAGAGAGAGAGAGAGAGAGGAGAGAGAGGGAGAGAGAGAGAGACAGAGAGGGAGAGAGAGAGAGAGAGAGAGAGAGAGAGGGAGAGAGAGGGAGAGAGAGAGAGAGAGAGCAGCTGATGTCTGTGGTGGTTTTGAGGCTCAGAGAGATGAAACATATTTGTCGTTGCTGATGGTGACAACAGGAAGGGAAATAAAGAGGAGAAGAAGGAGGAGAAGAAGAAGAAGGGCTTCACTTCCTGTTTGAACGTATTTCCTGGACGAAGAACAAACAGTAGAAAGAAAGAAATGCAGTTTGAAGAGAGAAGTTAAAATAAAACTCAAAGTCTTCTGATTTCAGATGTGAGAGATTAATATCCTGATGAGTCGTTAGTCACAGAGATCTGTTATGGTGCCGCTTCATCTCTGCTGGAGTCACTCCATATCATATCATATCACATATATATATTTTATATAGAGTCAGTGTGTCGTCTAAAAACATCTTCAGAGGATTCATGTCCAGAAGGATTTGATGTCTAAACCTTCGTAGAAGAAAGTGAAAGTGAAAGTGAAAGAAGCAGAAGCAAGAAGTCTGGACATGGAGGAGTATCTGGGAGGGGTTTGCCTAAATGTTTTAGACTTAAAAAGGGATTTTACATTCACAAATTATAATAAAGAGATGGCAATCACATTGTAATGCTAATATATACAGACACTACTGAGGAAGAGGAGAGAAGATGAGGTCCAGCTCTTCATCGGTCTGGAGAAGAGGAGGACTTTCTCGCTCGTTGATCTGTGGACGGATGTTTTGAAGCCTCGAGTTTGCCGATTTCGCCGTCGCCATCTTGGATTTTTTTGCAACCAGTGGACAGGAAGTGACCATATTTTATTAAGTCATTTTCTGTGAAGACAGAAGTGTATTATTTATGTAACGAGGGGAAATTGACACGAGTTGCTGAACTTAATGCATCAATAAGTACAATACAATAATATAAGTAATGTTATTCAGCATATTAATCCTTTTGGTCGTTTACGTATAATTTTACAATTGACGTTAATGCTTTTATTCTTTTACATTGTGACTTTTCCTTCCACCTGAGTACTCTTACCCCGTAGTAGTATTACTCTATTACAGTAAACTATATAAACGTGTAATATCCAAACCAACTGGCACTCTAAACTAAACCCGACTGAGTTATTAGTGGAAGATATAAATGTGAAGTGAGTGCTGAGCCTTCCTGCTCGGGCGTCGGGATATTTCATAAAACAATCAGGGGATGAATCCATCTCTCTCGGCCGCAGTGTGACTCCATCACGTTTCACATCAACAGGAATGAAAGCATTAATGTTCCAGAAGCGCCGCCATCAGTTTGACTCCCCGCTCACTTATTAGAGCCGATGGTGAGGAAGAGGAGCGGCGGGAGAGTTCACTGTCACGGCAGATGAAATATCATATTTATCGTCGTCGTGTTGTTCTCTGGAACTCCAGCGGGCGAACAAACGAAATGAACTGCCGAGAATCCAAAGAGACGATGAGTGTAACCAACAAACGGCAAAACAATCAACCTCTGCATTGAGGAGGAGGAAGATTAATAACTGGAGTCATCTCATATTCATAAACAACTTTATTACCGTTTATATAAACTCCTTATTACAACCTCCAGCGTCGAAAGCATCTCAAACCTAATTGACCTTCTTTGTCAAATCCTTTGACGTTTCTTAGAGAGCTGGTAGAGTCCTATAGAGCTGGTAGAGTCCTAGAGAGCTGGTAGAGTCCTAGAGAGCTGGAAGAGTCCTAGAGAGCTGGTAGAGTCCTAGAGAACTGGTAGAGTCCTAGAGAGCTGATAAAGTCCTAGAGAGCTGGTAGAGTCCTAGAGAGAGCTGGTAGAGTCTCAGAGAGCTGGTAGAGTCATAGAGAGCTGGTAGAGTCATAGAGAGCTGGTAGAGTCTCAGAGAGCTGGTAGAGTCCTAGAGAGAGCTGGTAGAGTCCTAGAGAGCTGGTAGAGTCTCAGAGAGCTGGTAGAGTCCTATAGAGCTGGTAGAGTCATAGAGAGCTGGTAGAGTCATAGAGAGCTGGTAGAGTCTCAGAGAGCTGGTAGAGTCCTATAGAGCTGGTAGAGTCTCAGAGAGCTGGTAGAGTCCTAGAGAGAGCTGGTAGAGTCTCAGAGAGCTGGTAGAGTCTCAGAGAGCTGGTAGAGTCCTAGAGAGAGCTGGTAGAGTCTCAGAGAGCTGGTAGAGTCCTAGAGAGCTGGTAGAGTCTCAGAGAGCTGGTAGAGTCCTAGAGAGAGCTGGTAGAGTCCTAGAGAGCTGGTAGAGTCTCAGAGAGCTGGTAGAGTCCTATAGAGCTGGTAGAGTCTCAGAGAGCTGGTAGAGTCCTATAGAGCTGGTAGAGTCCTATAGAGTTGGTAGAGTCTCAGAGAGCTGGTAGAGTCCTATAGAGCTGGTAGAGTCTCAGAGAGCTGGTAGAGTCATAGAGAGCTGGTAGAGTCTCAGAGAGCTGGTAGAGTCCTAGAGAGCTGGTAGAGTCTCAGAGAGCTGGTAGAGTCCTAGAGAGCTGGTAGAGTCCTATAGAGCTGGTAGAGTCTCAGAGAGCTGGTAGAGTCTCAGAGAGCTGGTAGAGTCATAGAGAGCTGGTAGAGTCCTATAGAGCTGGTAGAGTCCTAGAGAGCTGGTAGAGTCTCAGAGAGCTGGTAGAGTCCTAGAGAGCTGGTAGAGTCTCAGAGAGCTGGTAGAGTCATAGAGAGTTGGTAGAGTCCTAGAGAGCTGGTAGAGTCTCAGAGAGCTGGTAGAGTCCTAGAGAGCTGGTAGAGTCTCAGAGAGCTGGTAGAGTCCTAGAGAGCTGGTAGAGTCTCAGAGAGCTGGTAGAGTCTCAGAGAGCTGGTAGAGTCCTAGAGAGCTGGTAGAGTCTCAGAGAGCTGGTAGAGTCTCAGAGAGCTGGTAGAGTCCTATAGAGCTGGTAGAGTCTCAGAGAGCTGGTAGAGTCTCAGAGAGCTGGTAGAGTCATAGAGAGCTGGTAGAGTCCTATAGAGCTGGTAGAGTCCTAGAGAGCTGGTAGAGTCTCAGAGAGCTGGTAGAGTCCTAGAGAGCTGGTAGAGTCTCAGAGAGCTGGTAGAGTCATAGAGAGTTGGTAGAGTCCTAGAGAGCTGGTAGAGTCTCAGAGAGCTGGTAGAGTCCTAGAGAGCTGGTAGAGTCTCAGAGAGCTGGTAGAGTCCTAGAGAGCTGGTAGAGTCTCAGAGAGCTGGTAGAGTCTCAGAGAGCTGGTAGAGTCATAGAGAGCTGGTAGAGTCTCAGAGAGCTGGTAGAGTCTCAGAGAGCTGGTAGAGTCCTATAGAGCTGGTAGAGTCATAGAGAGTTGGTAGAGTCTCAGAGAGAGCTGGTAGAGTCTCAGAGAGTTGGTAGAGTCCTATAGAGCTGGTAGAGTCATAGAGAGTTGGTAGAGTCTCAGAGAGCTGGTAGAGTCTCAGAGAGCTGGTAGAGTCCTATAGAGCTGGTAGAGTCCTATAGAGCTGGTAGAGTCCTATAGAGCTGGTAGAGTCTCAGAGAGCTGGTAGAGTCTCAGAGAGCTGGTAGAGTCTCAGAGAGCTGGTAGAGTCCTATAGAGCTGGTAGAGTCCTATAGAGCTGGTAGAGTCTCAGAGAGCTGGTAGAGTCCTAGAGAGCTGGTAGAGTCTCAGAGAGCTGGTAGAGTCTCAGAGAGCGCCTGTATATAAATCAGTCTGGTGAAGCTCCTCCTCACTAAACTCCCTGAGGTCTTCCACATGTCAGCTGCTGCAGATAATACATGTTTCCATCACACAGCGTGTCTCACCCTGAAGCTAAACTTTAGTCTGGAAACACAAAGAGAACTCAGAATATTTGATAATAACCCGTCAGACTTGTGATTTCAGTCATATTAAAATGTGAGTTTATTATTTATATTAATTATATATTATTCTGCAGGCTGATGTGTGTGGTTTACTATCAGCGCTGTGCTGGTGCAGTCAAACTATGTGGTTCCACTCAAAGTGAACACAGATGATTAACTGATGACAGTCAGCAGCTGCAGAGACGTTGGTGCTCCAGGCCAAACTTATGGAATATATTCATTTTAGTTTGCTTATTTTACTAAATTAAACTTTCTCTTACTCCTTTTTATTTCATAATTTTCATACACTTAATATGTATTACTTTATATATATATATTAAAAAAATAATATTCTTACTCTTTTTATCTTCTGTTGTAGTCTTTGATACATGTCTGGCACAATAATTTCCCCTCTGGATGTTTGGAAAAGTGCACTTTCAAAAAGACACCCGGCAGGTGATTGGATGAACCGCCTGTGATGAACCGTCCTTGGATGAAAAGCCTTCAGAGTCGTCGTTTGTTCTTCTGTCGGTGAAGAAATACTCCAGTTGTGCTGTAACTGATGCTATCACAGCTGCTATCCTAATTAGCAGCTACGCTAACATTGTTAGCAGCTACGCTAACCTCATTAGCAGCTACGCTAACCTCGTTGGCTGCTACGCTAACATAGTTGGCCGCTATGCTAACATAGTTAGCAACAACCTAACCTTGTTAGCAGCTACGCTAACCTCGTTGGCCGCTATGCTAACATAGTTAGCCGCTACGCTAACCTCATTAGCAGCTACGCTAACCTCGTTGGCTGCTACGCTAACCTTGTTGGTCGCTACACTAACATAGTTAGCCGCTACGCTAACCTCCGTCATGTATTGTTTTGGTCTGTAGTCGCACAACATTTTTACACCTCACACAGAACAGGAAACACTTTTTAAAGATATTTCAACTGTTTCTTATTTCAGTTCTAATGTCCACCATATTTCATATATTTCATTTTTATGCAAACATGTAAAATGTGTATTAAAAACAACTTCTCCACTTACATCCACTTACACTTTTCACATTTATGCTTAACATTTTCATATTACTGTTTATTGTTAACCCTTTGGACCTGAACCCAGTAATAGAACCAGTGAAACCAGTGGAACCAGTGGAACCATCTCTCATGGTAGAGGAATCATTGCAGGTTCATAAATCCAAATAGATATCTTATAAAACTATAACTATATTGACACTGAGCTGCAGACTATTGGCTGATTATATGATGGGAGAACATGAGGAAACACTAACTGTGTGTTTGTTTCTTCATCTCCACCTCCTCTTCCTCCCTCTTCCTCACCTCCTCTTTCTCCTCCTCCTCCTCCTCCTCCTCCTCCCTGTTGTCTTGACTTGTCCTCAGCTGTGAAACCTTCGTTTCTCTTCACTGAGCTGAAGATGAAGCTTCTCTTCTTCCTCCCTCCTCTTCCTCCCTCCTCTTCCTCCCTCCTCCTCCTCCTCTCTCGTTTCTCTTCACTGAAGATGAAGCTTCTCTTCTTCCTCCCTCCCTCCTCTTCCTCCCTCCTCCTCCTCCTCTCTCGTTTCTCTTCACTGAGCTGAAGATGACATTTCTCTTCTTGTCAAAACTCAGCGACATGAAACAACTTCAGCAGAGAAACTTTAAAGAAAACTTCTCGGTTTCATTTCATTTATAAATTACTTGTCATCGAATAAGGAATAACTTGTTATTAATGAACTTGGAGTTTAATGCAAAGCTCCATGTTGTTGTGTGAAATAGTGAAGTGCAGTTTGTGTAACTAAAATAATAAAAGTCTCAAACACTCAATGTTGTTTGTAATAATCTTTTTCTTTGCCATTGAGTTTCTGTCACTCAAAGTCATAACTTCCTATTTAAGTTTCAAAGTAAAAGCCTTCCATGAATGTGATGGCTTCTGGAAGGCTTTTAATGTGAAACATCTGTGCAAGAAGTGACAAAAAAACATCAAAACCATCAAACCATCACAGAAGAAGTAATTGGACTGAATGAATCAATAAAGCACTATATATATATATATATATATATATATATATATATATATATATATATATATATATATATATAGAGAGAGAGAGAGAGAGAGAGAGAGAGAGAGAGAGAGAGATAGATAACATACATATGAGGTGTGGATACATAAGAGGAACATAAAGAGGTTTGAAGATTCATATTATTTTGCTCGACTCTGATAATAAATGATAAATAAACAATAAACAATAAACACAGCGTCGATTCATTCTAGTTTGATGGAACAGTTTAATTTAGATGCAAATCAAACCGACACTTTACCGTCTGACCTTTAAATGCTTTGAATGTTTTGTTGTGTATCTTTTTAAATTAGACGTGAGGTTGAAAATGTTCTGACTCAAACAATCAAACCCGCCCTGAACATGAATGAAAACATATTCATATGTATTTGTTCATTGAAACCCTCATTTATACATTTATACGTCCATGTTTAGTGAAGAAGCGCTGACGGTTTGTGCTCTTTCACTCTTTGTGGTGAGAATCCATTGGTCTGTGGTGGTGTTCATACTGAAAGGAGGTGAAGTGGAGGGTGAAGTCTCAGTGTAAATGAAAGCACTGCATTTTGGTTAAAGTATGAAGTGAAAGTGCTGAAAAGGAGTTGAGATCAGTAGAGGGTAGATAATACATTTCACTGAAGCAGGTGTTGTGGAGGCACTGAAAGCAGTTGAAGCGTCAACTGAATGGTGAGAAATGAAAGCAGTTGAAGTGTCAACTGAAGAGTACGAAATGAAAGGAGTTGAAGTGTGAAGAGTAAGAAATGAGAGCAGTGGAAGCGTCAACTGAAGAGTGAGAAATGAAAGCAGTTGAAGTGTTAAGTGAAGAGTAAGAATGAAAGCAGTTGAAGTGTCAAGTGAATTGAATGACCCCTAAAGTACAGTGAGCTCTGTGAGGTCATCGGCTCGTTAAGACTCGGAGCTCGTTAGCATTCAAAGCTCGTTAAGACTTCCAATCTGTTGAGACTCTGAACGTCTTCATCTCAGAGTCTGAAGGAACCCACATCTTGCCTTCCATGAGGGGTTGGGTTTGTTTTGCAGCTGAAGATCTCCTCAGTGGGTTTCTATCAGCTGTGTTTATATTCTGGAGCAGATACCAGACTCTCTGACTCACAGACTCTCTGACTCACAGACTCTCTGACTCACAGACTCTCTGACTCGCTGACTCGCTGACTCTCTGACTCACAGACTCACAGACTCACAGACTCACAGACTCTCTGACTCACAGACTCTCTGACTCACAGACTCACAGACTCTCTGACTCACAGACTCACAGACTCTCTGACTCATTGACTCACAGACTCACAGAATCTCTCTCTTTTCCTTCCCTCCCCCCCCCCCCCCCCCCCCCCCCCCCCCCCCCCCCCCCCCCCCCCCCCCCCCCCCCCCCCCCCCCACTCACAGACTGACAGACTCTCTGACTCACTGACTCTCTGACTCACAGACTCACAGACTCTCTGACTCACAGACTCTCTGACTCTCTGACTCTCTGACTCACAGACTCTCTGACTCTCTGACTCTCTGACTCACAGACTCACAGACTCACAGACTCACAGACTCTCTGACTCTCTGACTCTCTGACTCACAGACTCTCTGACTCTCTGACTCTCTGACTCTCTGACTCACAGACTCACAGACTCACAGACTCTCTGACTCTCTGACTCTCTGACTCACAGACTCTCTGACTCTCTGACTCTCTGACTCATTGACTCACAGACTCACAGACTCACAGACTCTCTGACTCACTGACTCTCTGACTCTCTGACTCACAGACTCACAGACTCACAGACTCTCTGACTCACAGACTCACAGACTCTCTGACTCACAGACTGACAGACTCTCTGACTCACTGACTCTCTGACTCACAGACTCACAGACTCTCTGACTCACAGACTCTCAGACTCACAGACTCTCTGACTCACAGACTCTCTGACTCACAGACTCACAGACTCACAGACTCACAGACTCTCTGACTCTCAGACTCACAGACTCACAGACTCTCTGACTCACAGACTCACAGACTCTCTGACTCTCAGACTCACAGACTCTCTGACTCTCTGACTCACAGACTCTCTGACTCACAGACTCTCTGACTCTCTGACTCACAGACTCTCTGACTCACAGACTCACAGACTCTCTGACTCACAGACTCTCTGACTCACAGACTCTCTGACTCTCAGACTCACAGACTCTCTGACTCACAGACTCTCTGACTAACAGACTCACAGACTCTCTGACTCACAGACTCTCTGACTAACAGACTCTCAGACTCACAGACTCTCTGACTCACAGACTCTCTGACTAACAGACTCTCTGACTCACAGACTCTCTGACTCACAGACTCTCTGACTCACTCACTGCTCGTGCTGAATTAGGTGCAACAAAGCCTTTGAAAAACAGGATTTCAGGTCAAATATGGTGACATTATGACATGAAGTAATATTCTTAGTTGTGTTGCAGGTCGGTTGTTGTGCGAGTTTTTTGTTACTGCATCACTGAACCAGCAGACAGCTGATGAGGAGCGTTCACAAGCAGGACATCAAACACAATGACACAATGACACAGTAATACAATAACACAGTAACACAGTAACACAATAACACAGTAACACAGTAACACAGTAACACAATAACACAATAACACAGTAACACAATAACACAGTAACACAGTAACACAATAACACAGTAACACAATAACACAGTAACACAGTAACACAATAACACAATAACACAGTAACACAGTAACACAATAACACAGTAACACAGTAACACAGTAACACAGTAACACAATAACACAGTAACACAGTAACACAATAACACAGTAACACAGTAACACAATAACACAGTAACACAATAACACAGTAACACAGTAACACAGTAACACAATAACACAGTAACACAGTAACACAATAACACAGTAACACAGTAACACAATAACACAGTAACACAGTAACACAATAACACAGTAACACAGTAACACAATAACACAATAACACAGTAACACAGTAACACAATAACACAGTAACACAATAACACAATAACACAGTAACACAGTAACACAATAACACAGTAACACAATAACACAGTAACACAGTAACACAATAACACAGTAACACAATAACACAGTAACACAGTAACACAGTAACACAATAACACAATAACACAGTAACACAGTAACACAATAACACAGTAACACAATAACACAATAACACAGTAACACAGTAACACAGTAACACAATAACACAATAACACAATAACAGAGTAACACAATAACACAGTAACACAATAACACAATAACACAATAACACAGTAACACAATAACACAGTAACACAATAACACAGTAACACAGTAACACAATAACACAGTAACACAATAACACAGTAACACAATAACACAATAACACAGTAACACAGTAACACAATAACACAGTAACACAATAACACAGTAACACAGTAACACATTAACACAATAACACAGTAACACAGTAACACAGTAACACAATAACACAGTAACACAGTAACACAGTAACACAATAACACAGTAACACAATAACACAATAACACAATAACACAGTAACACAATAACACAGTAACACAATAACACAGTAACACAGTAACACAATAACACAGTAACACAATAACACAGTAACACAGTAACACAGTAACACAATAACACAATAACACAGTAACACAGTAACACAATAACACAGTAACACAATAACACAATAACACAGTAACACAGTAACACAGTAACACAATAACACAATAACACAATAACAGAGTAACACAATAACACAGTAACACAATAACACAATAACACAATAACACAATAACACAATAACACAGTAACACAATAACACAGTAACACAATAACACAGTAACACAGTAACACAGTAACACAATAACACAGTAACACAATAACACAGTAACACAATAACACAATAACACAGTAACACAGTAACACAATAACACAGTAACACAATAACACAGTAACACAGTAACACATTAACACAATAACACAGTAACACAGTAACACAGTAACACAATAACACAGTAACACAGTAACACAGTAACACAATAACACAGTAACACAATAACACAATAACACAATAACACAATAACACAGTAACACAATAACACAGTAACACAGTAACACAGTAACACAATAACACAGTAACACAATAACACAGTAACACAATAACACAGTAACACAGTAACACAATAACACAGTAACACAGTAACACAGTAACACAATAACACAGTAACACAATAACACAATAACACAGTAACACAATGACACAGTAACACAGTAACACAATAACACAGTAACACAGTAACACAATAACACAGTAACACAGTAACACAGTAACACAATAACACAATAACACAATAACACAATGACACAGTAACACAATAACACAATAACACAGTAACACAGTAACACAGTAACACAGTAACACAATAACACAGTAACACAATAACACAGTAACACAGTAACACAGTAACACAGTAACACAATAACACAGTAACACATTAACACAATAACACAGTAACACAGTAACACAGTAACACAATAACACAGTAACACAGTAACACAATAACACAGTAACACAGTAACACAGTAACACAGTAACACAGTAACACAGTAACACAATAACACAGTAACACAGTAACACAATAACACAGTAACACAATAACACAGTAACACAGTAACACAGTAACACAGTAACACAGTAACACAATAACACAGTAACACAATAACACAGTAACACAATAACACAATAACACAATAACACAATGACACAGTAACACAGTAACACAATAACACAGTAACACAGTAACACAATAACACAATAACACAGTAACACAGTAACACAGTAACACAGTAACACAGTAACACAGTAACACAGTAACACAGTAACACAATAACACAGTAACACAGTAACACAGTAACACAGTAACACAGTAACACAATAACACAGTAACACAGTAACACAATAACACAGTAACACAGTAACACAGTAACACAATAACACAGTAACACAGTAACACAATAACACAATAACACAGTAACACAGTAACACAATAACACAATAACACAGTAACACAGTAACACAGTAACACAATAACACAATAACACAGTAACACAATAACACAATAACACAGTAACACAGTAACACAGTAACACAATAACACAATAACACAGTAACACAATAACACAGTAACACAGTAACACAATAACACAGTAACACAGTAACACAATAACACAATAACACAGTAACACAGTAACACAGTAACACAATAACACAATAACACAGTAACACAATAACACAATAACACAGTAACACAGTAACACAATAACACAGTAACACAGTAACACAATAACACAGTAACACAGTAACACAATAACACAGTAACACAATAACACAGTAACACAATAACACAATAACAAAATAACACAATGACACAGTAACACAATAACACAATAACACAGTAACACAATAACACAATAACACAATGACACAGTAACACAATAACACAGTAACACAATAACACAATAACACAATAACACAATGACACAGTAACACAATAACACAATAACACAGTAACACAGTAACACAATAACACAGTAACACAGTAACACAATAACACAGTAACACAATAACACAGTAACACAATAACACAGTAACACAGTAACACAGTAACACAGTAACACAGTAACACAATAACACAGTAACACAATAACACAGTAACACAATAACACAGTAACACAGTAACACAGTAACACAATAACACAGTAACACAGTAACACAGTAACACAATAACACAATAACACAATGACACAGTAACACAATAACACAATAACACAGTAACACAGTAACACAATAACACAGTAACACAGTAACACAATAACACAGTAACACAATAACACAGTAACACAATAACACAGTAACACAGTAACACAGTAACACAGTAACACAGTAACACAATAACACAGTAACACAATAACACAGTAACACAATAACACAGTAACACAGTAACACAGTAACACAATAACACAGTAACACAGTAACACAGTAACACAATAACAACCAGACGTGTGTGAGTGTTTCTCTGGTTCTGTGAGACTTTGGGAAGTTTAATTTTAAAATAATCCAATTATTCCTCAACATGTTGCCTGAAGCTGCTGAACGACGAGGAGAGAACAGAGTAGACTAGAATGAAAGAAAACACAGAACACACACACACACACACACTCACACACACACACACACACACACACACACACACACACACACACACACAGTCACACACTCATACACTCACACACACAGTCACACACTCACACACTCACACACACAGTCACACACTCATACACTCACACACACAGTCACACACTCACACACTCACACACACAGTCACACACTCACACACACACACACACACACACACACACACACACACACACACACACACACACACACACACACACACACACACACTCACACACACACACACACACACACTCACACACACACACACACACACACACACACACACACACACACACACACACACACACACACACACACACACTCACACACACACACACACACACACACACACACACACACACACACACACACACACACACACACTCGCTGGTGAACATTCAGAGGATCTGGTGTGAAACTGCCGGAGCATCGAGCTCATGAATGAGGAAGAGAAGAGGAAGAGGAGGCAGCAGCCTTCCTCACGCTCACATGGGACTTCTTCTGTGGTGTTTTAATGGAAGTCAAACAAATTAAGTATATATGTATATATATATATATATATATATATATATATATATATATATATATATATATATATATATATATATATATATATATATATAATTGTGGTGGCAGGGGTTTATGAAATGGAGAACCTGGCGCTCCCCATTCGATTAGGGTCAGCTCGTCACCATGGTAACAACATCAGCTAGACACACACACACACTCTCACTCTCTCACACACACACACACACACACACACACACACACATTTCTATATTTTCTTTGCATGAAGAGATATGACGAGTGATTCAAAATGACTCTTTAGCACATTTTATGTTTTACATTTTACACACGCAAAAACTAATAGTTCCGTATATCTCCACTGGGATATTACATGTGACATTTAAACATGTTGTATCTAAATATCTAAATAAATATCTGAAAATGAATTGACATACACGTAAATAGTCTTTTTATGAGTGAAGCTTTTCCTGGAACATCCAGAGCACCGTGGTCTCATCCGTCTGAGCCGGGTGTACCTAATAAACTGGTCACCGCTTGTTTTTCTGCTCTACGACACAAACCTTCTGTTTATCACGAGAGTGTCTTTCCTTCTGTTGGAGCTCAGCGGGGAATCTGTCACTGCTCTGTGGAGCTCCGGCTCTGCCAGAGGGTCGGGGGTTTGAATCCCACTGGGAGTGGCTTTGGCATGAAAGGTTCAACTGAACAACAGACGCTTCTGGATTTTAGAGAAACAATCGTCTGAGTTATCCGCTGCAAACACGAAGAACAAGCTGAAAGAGACAAAAGACACATTTGTGTTTTTAAAGGAAGTTTAAATACCAGAATGAACATGATGATCATTTCACACTGAAATGTCTCAACAAACAGCCGTTTAGTTAGATTAGTTCATATATTCATATATAATTGTATACGACCAAATACCTTCAGAATCAGCTTTAGCTGGACTTTGAGTTCACTGCTAAATAGCTTAGCAAGATAGCGACGACCTAAAACCAAGATGGCGACGACGAAAAACCAAGATGGTGACAGCCTAAAACCAAGATGGCGACAGCCCAAAACCAAGATGGCGACGACGAAAAACCAAGATGGCGACGGCCTAAAACCAAGATGGCGACAGCCTAAAACCAAGATGGCGACGACGAAAAACCAAGATGGTGACGGCCTAAAACCAAGATGGCGACGGCCTAAAACCAAGATGGCGACGGCCTAAAACCAAGATGGCGACGACGAAAAACCAAGATGGTGACGGCCTAAAACCAAGATGGCGACGGCCTAAAACCAAGATGGCGACGGCCTAAAACCAACAAAGGCTTTTGTACAAAGTATTAAATACATTTCAGTCAGCGTGTTCAATACTTGTTCTGTGTCATTTCACATTATTACATATAACTTAATTTCTGAAGTTATTTTATTGGTTTTCTTTGTGTGTCCGGTCACTTGTGTTGTTACCGACATCTTGTTGTATCGATCTCCCGCTCCACCTTACCCTCACTCGTGAACAAGACCCCGAGATACTTGAACTCCTTCGCTTGGGGTAGGCAGTTTGTCCCCACCTGGAGGGAGCAGTCCACCGGTTTCCGGCAGAGCACCATGGCCTCAGATTTGGAGGTGCTAACTCTCAAAGTCTCTCAAAGTCAGGAACAGGACCGGTGATAAAGGGCAGCCCTGGCGGAGGCCAACACCCACCGGGAACGTGTCTGACTTACTACCGAGGATACGAACACAGCTCCTACTGCAGGCGTACAGAGACCGGATGGCCCGTGCCAACGGGTCCGGCACCCCATACTCCCGCAGCACCCCCCACAAAACCCCCTGAGGGACGCGGTCGAAAGCCTTCTCCAAGTCTACAAAGCACATGTAGACTGGTTGGGCAAACTCCCAGGACCCCTCCAGTAGTCTTTGAGGGTAAAGAGCTGGTCCACTGTTCCACGGCCGGGACGGAATCCACACTGTTCGTCTTGAATCTGAGGTTCGACAAGCGGTCAGAAAGTGGCAGTTTGATAACAGATATTATTCTGCACAATTTACATTTTCATGAATACTTTGTATAATGATGTTGGGTTTTAAAAGTCAGGTTTAAAAAGTCTGATATAAATACCATTATTATTATTATTATTATTATTATTATTATTATTATTATTATTATTATTATAAGTATAATAAACAAAAAGTCAAAACCAAGAACAACAAGTCCAAAGTATTGTAACGGGACCGGCCCTGACCTGGTCAGAACTTAGTGGGAGCGCCTACTCCTTAAGAGGGCCTGTTTTAGAACCCTGAGGTACAATTTATAGAGATGATGATGATGGATGTTAAAAAAAAACATTTGTTCGGTTTCCCCGTGTCCTACCTGTACTATTGAGCCACGTGATCCACCGAACTGTTTCCTCTAATAGAAAAGGAAGATGAGTCGTTTTACACACAGTGCAACCCAAACGATTACTTACATTTGTCTGGATCTGGAAACGAGGCGGGATCGTGCTGGATTGTGTTCCCTGGTCAATGGCCTCGGCCCGGTGTTACCTTCTTCGCCTCGAAAAACCTGGAAGTTATTTTATTCCATTAAACGAGAGTCCCCATTGAGGAGAGTTCTACACTCTTATTTTAGAGTATACATTTTATTTCAACAAGATTTATTATACACACAGTACCATAACTGAGTCTTTTTCTTTACTTGGGGGTTTGTTTATTCCCCTCAGTAGCTAAGAGTCAGTTCACCAGTATTATATGTTTAAAAAGTGTAAAAAATAATATTTGTAATTCATCAACCATTTCTTTTTTTGTCTTGGAGTCAATCCCCTCGGCGCTGTAATGGGAAAATATGTATATGATGTATGATGATAATACATTTTCTGTTAAACATATGATTTTAATACTAATGTATGTTCAGATTAATGATTAACGTGCAAATTGACTTGGAGAAACTGATAACATAGGTGTTAAGTTCAAGAAGCTACTCTGGTTCAAACTAGCTCATAATCACTTAGAAGTGCTGACTAATTAGTGACAGAATGTTCAAAGGTATACATCACAGAGAAGTGATTGACAAATATGCTGACATAAGACTACAATCATCTGTTGATTACATGATTTGATGTATTTGAAGACAGGGGATTGGTTGACGTATGGTCCTGATCAGGCCAAAGTACGAACAACGTGGAAGATCTTCAATGTACATGTCGACGTGGAACGCACAGTTCAATGTAAATCGTATGTTGGAGTAGTGGGAACCAATGAGAGATGAGATGGTCTTGAATGGATGATCATTTGAAAAGTATATAACTGACTGTTTGAACAATGATATTTTGTGGAAACCCTGACAGACATTGACGATTCTTGGCTGTTGGGTTTTTCTCCTGCTTGCAAGCATTAATAAATTGACAGAGGCATTTTGTCTTGTCCAGAGGAACTCTGCTTGTTTGTCCTAACTGATTAACACTTTTAAATTCTCCTCCCGAGACATAGAGTCACTTTTCCACGACAGCGGTTAGAAGCAGTTACCAGTATTACAATGTTTGATTTCTCAAACTGAGTGGTTCCATCTCAGGGACAGAGCCCAAGAGGAACTGTAGAAGTGCGCAGTTATCATTGTATTTATAGGCGAGTGCGTGGGAAGATCTCTATCGAGGCATAGTGGGAGTAACAGGTGCGTGTGATTACAATCTGCTTTGACCTTGGTCACACGCTCGATAGCGTGTGACCAAGTTTGTGGTTACAGCTGCAAAAGCTACTCCAGGTCAGCCAATAAACAGCAGGACCATATTTAGACCTGTCTTCCGTATGTAACAGGATACTATCTCCTATGAACTTATTTAGACCTGTCTTCCGTCTACAACAGGATACTATCTACTATGACCATATTTAGACTTGTGTCTTGTGACATATAAATGTCATAAAAATGTCATAAAAAAAACCAAAATGTACGTATTAATGCAGCGTGATAGAAGACAATTTCACTTAAACACTTGTAGTTATAATCAACAAAGAGAAAAAGAAAGGAACTATGAACCAGGTTGTTTATGTTAATAAAGTAATATATGAACCAGGTTTTTTATGTTAATAAAGTAATATATGAACCAGGTTGTTTATGTTAATAATGTAATATATGAACCAGGTTGTTTATATTAATAAAGTAATACTATGAACCAGGTTTTTTATGTTAATAAAGTAATATCTGAACCAGGTTGTTTATGTCGTTATGACGCAACACTGTAAGAATACAGACAAAGTATTTAAGATATTTTTTGTAGTCAGAACATTGTAGTTTCTCTGCTGCAGACATCACTAACGTCATAACTACGTCGTTAGTGAAAATCTGGTCCTCTAAACTCCGGGTTGTCTTTTCCTAACTCCTCATGAAGTCTCCTTCCCTTCTTTCCTTGACCCGTGACGTTTCCACAGCTGAAGGAGAAGTGCTTATTAGACGTTAGTTTCGACTATTCGACTGCAGCCCAAGTTGATCGTGTTCTGATAAGAGTGTTGTAGCTACAAGAAAATATCAACGTTCTAAAAATATTATCATAAAAAAGCGCATGCAAACCCTTTCCGTGTGCAGCAGAAGTTATTCTTTGTTGAATCACTCGTCATATCTCTTCATGCAAACTGGTCGCAGGCAAATTCAAAGCAGAGGTGTGAAACTAGAAAATATAGAAATGTAAATATGAATTTGAGTATGTTTCTGTGTCCATAGATACTCGTCAGGTGCACAGAATGGTAGTTCCTGACTCCGTGTTCCTGTCATCCGATCTTTGAGCTGAAGGACTTGAAGGACAACAGGAAGTCCATTCCAATGTTTTATTGAAGAAAGAAGCATCATCACCATGACAACATTACCAATAAAACACCTACATTCAGAATTATGATGTACAAACTACTAAGAATGTTCTTCATGATCAAAAGTAAAAGCACTCATTGTGCAGAATGAACTTTTAGAGAGTTATAATATAATAAACAGCATATTATTGGATCATTATTACTCATTATTATCATGTAAGAAGCATTTTAACGCTGCAGCAGGTTGAGATTTAATAAAACAATGCATCATATTTAACAACTCATCACACATTTTAAAAAACCTTGAAGAAGGAGAGGGTTCTTCAGAAGCAAATGGTTCTGCGTAGAACCTTCAGGAAGAACCTGATTGGAACCCTTATTAGAAACTACAGCTGACAGATGAATGCAGTGGAGTAAAAGTCTAGAGGACTATGACATGGAAACAGGGTACTTCACAGCAAAGGGTCTGTACTTGGGTACTTTGGTTCTTTCTACCATTGATTGAGAGGAAGAGGAGGAAGAGGAGGAGAAAGGAAGCCTCTGACCAGAGTGGATTGAAAGAACATTACAGCTCACATCTTATCTTCTTCCCGGTCTTCTTCTCTTCCTTGTGGAAGACTTTTCCATCCGCCTGCTTCTTCCAGCTCAGCTTGATGTCGTCGTTCAGCCCCTGGGCCTTCAGCTTCTGTTTGAGCTGAGAGACAAAACATTGAGAGAAGAAGTCTTCACTAAAGCTGTTGCTCCTCTACATCCTGCATCCTGTCTCACACTGTCCTCATGTGGAAGCTCTGCTGGAGAAGAGCTCTGGTTTCCACTAGAGCAGCTCTGTTGTGTGATGTTGTCTGGACACAAGTCTACCTTCAGTCATGACGTGTCCACGTCTGCACTGCACAGAGCACCTTTACATGGTTCTTATAGTCACTACCTTACATAGATCACCTGCTGGTTCTGTTGTTCATGAGAGGAAGACGTACCTGCTTCAAGAGGCCCTCCATCACCACAGGGTCATTCAGGTCCAGAGAGGAGCTTTTCTGCAGCCTCACCTTCATCACTCGCTTTGCAACAGGAACAACGTCTGAAACACAAACAACCTTCATCAGTCACAACATGTCTGCTGATAATAATCAACATCCTGGAATGTTTAACACTTTGAATGATAAAAGAGAAAAGTATGGTCATTTTCCATCAGCTCAATCTTTAAATATGGCTGGTGCAAGAACACCTGAGCTTAGCTTAGCTAGCATGGACTTAGCGTTGGCATTGTTGCATCACTGAGGGCAGCACTCTCCATCATCTGCAGCTGATCTGCATATTCAATGTGTTTTCCATCCATAATTCTTCTTTGTTTTACTGCATCTACAAATGAAGCAAACCTAAGTCCTCATCTCATCAGCCCTAGGGCAACCCTGTCTCCTAAAAATTACGTTCCCCCAGAACTAACACGCATTCCCAATTACGTTTGATCAGAAACGTATCTCCTCCCTGATTATGTTTGTGTTTGACGTATTACACATACGTTGATTATACACGTATACGTTGATTAAACACGTATGTTGATTATACACGTATTTTTGTTTGATTGTTTTTATGTTTGTGTTTGACGTATTACTAATATGTTTATAATCGTGTGTTTGTGTTATTGTTTTCTTGCTTTATTTAAGCATTTATTTAAGCATATTTACATTTTTAAACTCTGCGGAGAAAAAAGAAAAGAGGGGCGGGGTGAGGCCAGTGACGGCCGGCCGCGCCGGGCGCCGGCCGCACCGGGAGCCCGAGAGTCGGCCGCACCGGGAGCCGAACACCGTTTGCCCGCCGTTGTTAGGCCGGTAACGGGCCGGTCTTCAGACCGCTTGCACTGGGGCTCGGTCTTCAGACCGCTTGGCCGCCGCCGTTAGGCCGGCGGTAACAGCCTCCTTCGCGCCGGCTCCGGTCTTCTCTGAGTCGGGTTGTTTGTGAGTGCAGCCCAAAGTGTGTGATAAACTCCATCTAGTGCAGTAAACCACTGCGATCATCAGCAGACACTCGGTTCTGTGTGGTCACATCAAGTGCAGAACCTGACGTGAAAAACATTCAAATGGGCGGAAGGAGTCACGGGACCCAACATCCGGTTTTCAAAATACTAACTGATATGAATGTGTTCAGAACATTTCTGACCACATCCACACATCTTAACTGTAACAGTCCGTTGTGTTTGACACATTACAACATTTCTGTAAGACAAGTACTGTAAAACAAGTCTGAAGACCGGCCCGTTACCGGCCTAACAACGGCGGGCAAACGGTGTTCGGCTCCCGGTGCGGCCGTATTTGTAATACGTCAAACACAAACATAAAAACAATCAAACAAAAATACGTGTATAATCAACATACGTGTTTAATCAACGTATACGTGTATAATCAACGTACGTGTAATACGTCAAACACAAACATAATCAGGGAGGAGATACGTTTCTGATCAAACGTAATTGGGAATGCGTATTAGTTCTGGGGGAACGTAATTTTTAGGAGACAGGGTTGCCTAGGGTCCCCCTTAAGGGATACCCTAGGGCTTCTACAGGTGTTCTACAGCTCATTTGACCTTGATATGAATACCAGCCCCTATTGTCCTTGATCTCTAAAGAATCAGCAACTCCTTGCCTTTAAAAAAAATATATATATATTATTTATTTTCTGCATAAATATGATCAAAAGTCAAGAGTCTGATCAAAAAATGAGTCCTTGGTCGCTCCCAGAGTTTTTTTAATTGTATTTTCGGTGCCTTCCCATCATGCCCCAGAGTAATACTGCACCTCTTCAGAAAGATTAAGACCTAAGTCATCCAAATATCCAATAATAATCACAATAAACACAAGCAATGACATGTTTTAACGTTTACATTTATTAAATCGGACCTGTGATTGATGATCTAGAAGCGTTTGAGTAAAAAATAAATCACTTTCTCATTATCAAAAAATCTGTAAAAAAAAGCTTCGGGCGGATGGGGTAGCCTGAGTGAATGATAGCTTACCGCTGTAGCAGATGAACGCTGACATGACGCCACAGTCCACGTCCACCCATTGTCCACTGGCAGCACTGAAATCTGCTGCCACACAAGTCTTAGGGTGACCACCAGGCTCCGAAGCCTTCCAGTATATAAATGAGGACTCACTTCCATCAGACCACTTCCATCCGTCTCTGTAGAGGCCGATCCACACTTTGTCTCCTGAGGGTATCACATTCTGTACCTTCTGGTTCTCCTCCAGGTTCCTCACCATGGCCAGGTCTGTGTGGTGTTGTCTGCAGTAGCTCTGGGCATCAGTCCAGGTCATGTAGGTATTAATGAGGACAAATGTCTCATAGAGCCCTGAAAGTAGAGCAGAGTGAAGTGCTGAGTAGAGGAACCATAACAGACCACATGATGCAGACCAGTTCATTGTTCTGAATGAATCTCAGCATGAAGGTGGATCAACACGGAGCTGTGTGAATATGAACATGCAGCGTCCATTGAGTCCCATTCATAAAGGCATCAGAGAGATTTTACCTCAACAGACATGATTCAAACCGGCTGAATGAACATTAATCTGCTTTAAATGACATTCATGAAGCTGAAGACTAGTTCAGGTAACCCTGAGGAACCTCTAACTGGTCCTGAACCAGTCTCAGTCTAGTGCTGGTCCTCTATAGACCTCAGTCTAGTCCTGGTCCTCTATAGACCTCAGTGTAGTCCTGGTCCTCTATGGACCTCAGTCTAGTCCTGGTCCTCTATAGACCTCAGTCTAGTCCTGGTCCTCTAAAGTCCTCAGTCTAGTCCTGGTCCTCTATGGACCTCAGTGTAGTCCTGGTCCTCTAAAGACCTCAGTCTAGTCCTGGTCCTCTATAGACCTCAGTGTAGTCCTGGTCCTCTATAGTCCTCAGTGTAGTCCTGGTCCTCTATAGACCTCAGTCTAGTCCTGTCCCTCTATAGACCTCAGTCTAGTCCTGGTCCTCTATAGACCTCAGTCTAGTCCTGGTCCTCTAAAGTCCTCAGTCTAGTCCTGGTCCTCTATGGACCTCAGTGTAGTCCTGGTCCTCTAAAGACCTCAGTCTAGTCCTGGTCCTCTATAGACCTCAGTGTAGTCCTGGTCCTCTATAGACCTCAGTGTAGTCCTGGTCCTCTATAGTCCTCAGTCTAGTCCTTGTCCTCTATAGACCTCCATCAATAACCAGACCACCAGAGAGAAGATGGTCTGGTTTTAGAGAGTTCTTCTTAAAGATCCTCATCGGAGCCACCGGGTCGGATTCTGAAACCAGATGACAAGATGCAGGTTCACCAGAACCTCCTTCAGCTCAGTCTCCAGCAGAGACCAGTCCACTGTGGACAGAACCAGATCCAGCAGAGACCAGTCCACTGTGGACAGAACCAGATCGACCAGAACCAGGACTGAGAGGATCAAACTGTCAGACCTGCTGCAGTAGAATGAGAGGTTTTCTAAAGTGACCCTGGTGCTCAGAGACACTACCTCTTTAGTCCACAGGGGGCGCCAGAACCAACACTACCTCTTTAGTCCACAGGGGGCACCAGAACCAACACTACCTCTTTAGTCCACAGGGGGCGCTAGAACCAACACTACCTCTTTAGTCCACAGGGGGCGCCAGAACAAACACTACCTCTTTAGTCCACAGGGGGCGCTAGAACCAACACTACCTCTTTAGTCCACAGGGGGCACCAGAACCAACACTACGTCTTTAGTCCACAGGGGGCCCCAGAACCAACACTACCTCTTTAGTCCACAGGGGGCATCAGAACCAACACAGAGTTAAAGTTTCTCGTAGTCGCTTTAATGTTCTCACCTTTGACATCGAAGCAGACTGAACGCCTTCCATCCCCACAGACGGAGTCGCTCCATGTCCCATCTGGATTCATTGCTGTGCAGAGTTCTTCTCCGCTGGCGTTGTTCGGTTGTCCAGACATCCATCGTCTGAACTCCGTCTCTTCGGGTTTGTAGAAGCTTGTGTCTGACAGTGACCACCTCCAGCTGTCCATGTACAGTCCTATCCAGGCTCGCTGAAAGCAATATTTCATTGTGACATAAAGAAATAGACTTTCAGATATTTTTATGTCTTGATTCTGACGATCAGTTTGATTTGCAAATCTTTTCAAGGACAGGTTCACAATTATTTGAAGTCTGCCTTGAAACAATATTCAAGTGCTAATATGAACATTGAAAAGGTTTTATTTCTGTCATCACTCCTGCTGTTCATAATGGACTAAGAGTCTCACAACGTGGTGACGGCTGAGCTGATGGCTAGCCGCTAACGATGCTAACAGCTAATGATGCTAACAGCTAATGATGCTAACAGCGCTAACAATGGAAACTACGATGTTTGTTTGATGAGATATTAATGTTGTAAATATCCAGTACAGTTTAGCAGTACATACAGTATGTTGCATTAAATCATATGTTTTTTATGTAAAATTTTAATCTGTAAAGTAACTCAAATAAATGTTCCTCTGACATGAAACATAAAATATCATTGAACTAAAATACTCCAGTAAAGTGCAAGTACACACTGAGGTGCAGTTCATTTGCATACTTTCCACCTCTGTGTGGATGTAAAACCTTCAGACCGCCTGTCACTGACGTAATGAAACTCACAGAGCCGGAGGCGGCCATTTTGCTTGAATCCAGCGTTGCGTTCATGGCCTCCAGGATGTCCACATCCTCCTGGTCTCGTATGGTCATCAGGTCCTTGTAGTTCTCTCTGCAGTGACGCTGTGCTTCAGTCATGTTCTTCAGTTCATAAACAACATGGTAGCGACGCTCAGCAGCTGATGAGACGGCACACAGCCCTGATGACACACAGCATGTTGATTACACTTGATACTTCATTTTAAGCCCCATGGCACCTATATAGGGTGACATTTACACTTGATAGTTAAACTGTGTAACACATTACAATAATCATGAGCAAATATATTGATGTCATGCATCAAATTAAACAAGAGAACCTGGGCTACAATAATTAGTCAGCCATTTCAACACAACTCAAACACCAACTAAAAAAATTATTAAAATATCATAATCATAATTTTGTCATGAGTCAGCCCACTCGGCATGTTCCCGGAACTAGCAACCCGTAGCTCGGTGCTATCAGAAAAAAATCTATTCACCAATTCCCTCTGGTCCAAAGCATTACCGAGATATGAACCAAAGAACACAGCAACATGAATCGCTTCATCGCTTTAGAGTCAGCAAATGCTGCCTACCTTTGTTGATTAGAAGAAGAAAAACGCCTTTCCCCCGGTAAATCCACACTGATATAAGTGTATTGAACACCATAAGTGAAATGTAAGGTTTGGTACATGAGAAAATTCAAATGGCACAGATGGCACAGATGGTGCCCAAATGTGCCCAAATGCAAATTGCATTTCCAAATGCTAACGGTGCTGTCAATCTCCTTTTGGTGGCTATAAAGATATCCTATGAAGTGTAAGGATTGCTGCTGGGTATCATCATGAAGTGTAAGGAGTGCATGCTGGGTATCATTCTTTGCATAAATTACCGCTTAAGACGTATGACGAGTTTTAAGAAACCTCCCACGACCACGGAAGCCTGCAGAGTCGAAAAGGTCAAAGGAGAGTAGGACAAAAAAACTGTCCGGCCGCATTTGTATTTTTCAGGTATTGTACCAGTGGCGGGCCGTGCATTTCCTACCTTGGCCTGCTGTCTGGTATCGTATACATAAATATGCGCATAAACTTAACGGTAATTGAAATTTTTTCTGAGCCGATAGAACTCTTCCCACAAGGCTTTACTGTATTTCAGCAATTTAAATGAAGTTAATCAACGTTGTGGTTCCGGAGATCCGGAACCACAACGTTGATTAACGTTGGTTAAGAGGGGTGTTAGCTCCATTCCCTGGCCGAGGTGTTGGCCACGTAATGGAAGAATATGACTTCACGCGATTATTGCATGATGATATGAGTGCACAGAGCATTATTTTGCTTAATTTAGTGTTTGTTACTGCTGTATTTTACTAAAACCTCTCTAATTGTTTTCTGCTTCACTTTATCAAAGTCAAACGTTGCAGAGATATTGTGCTATGATTCGGTAGAGGATTAAATCTGCAGCTGCATTATTCCAAAGAGATAATCATGCTGAAAATGCTTTTCTTTTTTGCTCTGTACCATCTTCATTTACTGTTAACCAGTAACATATATACTGATATTTACACATCTGGCCTTTACACAAGTGTTGCCTTTATTCAATCTGACCGGTTTACAACTTTAATCAATCATAAATAGTATGTTTTACATCTGATTGCCTCATGATATCCTCCACACGAGGCATTTCAACGAATTAAATTGCTGATCACCACTTCCATTGAATTTTTATCAATCAACTTTGTAACAACCATCATGGTGTTTCCAGTCAAAAGGGACCGCCATAGGAAAATAATGGGAATGGGAATAGATTATGTCCACGCATCTAATGGAAAACACACACACACACACACACACACACACACACACACACACACACCTCCATCCCTACGTTATTCAGGTAAACCACTGGTATGAGACTTTGTTTACAGCTTTAAAAGGTGTTACGTAAAGCTTGGTGATGATTAACGGTTGTTGTTGTGTTCATGTAAGAGAAGTTAAAACACGAGAGGAAGCGAACACGACAGGGGGATTAATAAAGAAAGATGAAGAAAGAAGTGGAACGTCACAGGGAGACATTATCAAACAGTGTTATTAAAATGTTGAAGATGGAAACCAATATAAAGATATTAAAGTCTTGCCTGACACGACGACAACACTCAGAAGAAGTTTGTCCATCCTCGTCTCCTCTCTGGTCCTCTGGTCCTCTCTGGTCCTCTCTGGTCCTCTGGTCCTCTCTGGTCCTCTCTGGTCCTCTGGTCCTCTCTGGTCCTCTGGTCCTCTGGTCCTCTCTGGTCCTCTCTGGTCCTCTGGTCCTCTCTGGTCCTCTCTGGTCCTCTGGTCCTCTCTGGTCCTCTCTGGTCCTCTGGTACTCTCTGGTCCTCTGGTCCTCTCTAGTCCTCTCTAGTCCTCTCTGGTCCTC
Source organism: Myoxocephalus aenaeus (assembly GCA_038501785.1). Classification (NCBI taxonomy): domain Eukaryota; kingdom Metazoa; phylum Chordata; class Actinopteri; order Perciformes; family Cottidae; genus Myoxocephalus; species Myoxocephalus aenaeus. The sequence continues at coordinate 119,216 of JBAMJR010000692.1, read as the reverse complement.
TCTGGTCCTCTGTTCCTCTCTGGTCCTCTGGTCCTCTCTGGTCCTCTGGTCCTCTCTGGTCCTCTCTGGTCCTCTGGTCCTCTGGTCCTCTCTGGTCCTCTCTGGTCCTCTGGTCCTCTCTGGTCCTCTCTGGTCCTCTGGTCCTCTCTGGTCCTCTCTGGTCCTCTGGTCCTCTCTGGTCCTCTGGTCCTCTCTGGTCCTCTCTGGTCCTCTGGTCCTCTCTGGTCCTCTCTGGTCCTCTGGTCCTCTCTGGTCCTCTGGTCCTCTCTGGTCCTCTGGTCCTCTCTGGTCCTCTCTGGTCCTCTGGTCCTCTCTGGTCCTCTCTGGTCCTCTGGTCCTCTCTGGTCCTCTGGTCCTCTCTGGTCCTCTCTGGTCCTCTGGTCCTCTGGTCCTCTCTGGTCCTCTCTGGTCCTCTGGTCCTCTCTGGTCCTCTCTGGTCCTCTGGTCCTCTCTGGTCCTCTGGTCCTCTGGTCCTCTCTGGTCCTCTGGTCCTCTCTGGTGCTCTCTGGTCCTCTCTGGTCCTCTCTAGTCCTCTCTGGTCCTCTCTGGTCCTCTCTGGTCCTCGTCTCCTCTCTGGTCCTCTGGTCCTCTGGTCCTCTCTGGTCCTCTCTAGTCCTCTCTGGTCCTCTGGTCCTCTCTGGTCCTCTCTGGTCCTCTCTGGTCCTCTCTGGTCCTCTCTAGTCCTCTCTGGTCCTCTGGTCCTCTCTGGTCCTCTCTGGTCCTCTCTGGTCCTCTCTGGTCCTCTCTAGTCCTCTCTAGTCCTCTCTGGTCCGCTGTGACAGGCGGGGTGACTTGTGATGTGCTGCTCATGCAAAGTTCTGCAGCAATTATTTGCTTATCGGACCAACATCCCATAATGATCTCACAATAACTGACTGTCCTTTGTTGTTGCAAAAACACGAAGATGATGATGACGACGATGAATTTGAAACTCGTCAACTGGTAACTTAATATAAAAAGAATGAAGAATGAAACTCAAGATTAAATTTAGGTCGCACCCAATTTTGGAGTGCAGGAAACTATTATTTAATATACAAATCAAATGATCAGTTCTTTACTATTAAAATATTTAGACTAAGTACATGACTTAACAAGAACATGAATGAATACAAGATAATGTGTTAAAGCTGCATTCTCTCTCCTGACCACCAGGGGGCGATTCCTCTGGTTGTATAGAAGTCTATGCTTCTATATGCTTCTCCGGGCCCAGACGGTGTGTCCCCCTCCTGCCTGAAAGTCTGTGCTGACCAGCTGGCCCCCATCTTCACGGAGATCTTCATTCGATCACTGGAGCTGTGTGAAGTCCCTTCCTGCTTCAAGCGCTCCTTGATCATCCCGGTCCCCAAGAAATCCTCCATCACAGGATTAAATGACTACAGACCCGTCGCCCTGACGCCTGTGGTCATGAAGTCCTTTGAGAGGCTGGTGTTGACCCATCTGAAGGACCTCACAGGGCCCCTGCTGGACCCACCTGAAGGACCTCACAGGGCCCCTGCTGGACCCCCTGCAGTTTGCCTACCGTGCAAACAGGTCGGTGGATGATGCAATCAATATGGGACTGCACCATATTCTGCAACACCTCGACTCCCCAGGGAGATAGGCAAGGGTTCTGTTTGTGGACTTCAGCTCTGCATTCAACACGATCATCCCGGAGGTTCTTCAACCCAAACTCTCCCAGCTCACCGTGCCAGCCCCCACCTGCCGGGGATCACAAACTTCCTGACAGACAGGACGCAGCAGGTGAGGCTGGGAAAAATCCTATCCAGCACCCGGACTATAAGCACCGGCGCCCCCCAGGGATGTGTGCTCTCTCCACTGCTCTTCTCCCTCTACACCAACGACTGCACCTCAGGGGACCCGTCTGTTAAACTCCTGAAGTTCGCAGACGACACAACGGTTATTGGCCTCATCAGCGACGGGGACGAGTCTGCGTACAGACGGGAGGTTGAACAGCTGGTCCTCTGGTGTGGTCAGAACCACCTGGAGCTGAACAAGGCCACAACTGTAGAGATGACAGTGGACTTCAGGAGGAGCCCCCCAACACTACCCCCCCTCACAATACACAACAGCACTGTTTCTGCGGTGGAGACCTTCAAGTTTCTGGGATCCACAATCTCCCGGGACCTGAAGTGGACCGCCAACATCAACACCATCCGGAAAAAGGCCCAGCAGAGGCTGTACTTCCTGATCCAGCTCAGGAAGTTCAACCTGCCTCAGGAGCTCTGATCCTGTTTTACTCTTCATCATCCAGTCTGTCCTCTGCTCCTCATCATCCAGTCTGTCCTCTGCTCTTCATCATGCAGTCTGTCCTCTGCTCTTCATCATCCAGTCTGTCCTCTGCTCTTCATCATCCAGTCTGTCCTCTGCTCTTCATCATCCAGTCTGTCCTCTGCTCTTCATCATCCAGTCTGTCCTCCGCTCTTCATCATCCAGTCTGTCCTCTGCTCTTCATCATCCAGTCTGTCCTCTGCTCTTCATCACTGTGTGGTTTGGATCACCAAACAGGACAGAGTCAGACTCCAACGGATCGTCAGGTCTGCAGAGAGAACCATTGGTTCCAGCCTGCCCTCCATCCTGGACTTGCACACCTCCAGAGTCAGGAAGCGGGCTGTAAAGATCACCACAGACCCCTCACACCCTGGACACAAGCTGTTCCAACTCCTCCCCTCTGGAAGGCGCTACAGAGCACTGTACGCCAAAACCACCAGACACAGAAACAGCTTCTTCCCACTGGAGTCACTCTGATGAACATTAAACAGACTCTTCATCTGCACTTTTGTTGTTGTTTTACTACTGTCTTTAATGTCCTTTTTATATTTTTTATATTTATCTTGTATATTGTGTGTGAAAAAAAAGAAAGTGAAACCGGAGTCAAATTCCATGTATGTGCAAATTTACATGGCCATTAAAGCTGATTCTGATTCTGATGTGTTAAAGCTGCATTTTCTCTACTGACCACCAGGGGGTGACTCCTCTGGTTGTATAGAAGTCTATGCTTCATGTGTTAAAGCTGCATTCTCTCTCCTGACCACCAGGGGGCGACTCCTCTGGTTGTATAGAAGTATATGCTTCATGTGTTAAAGCTGCATTCTCTCCGTGTTCCTGTCATCCGATCTTTGAGCTGAAGGACTTGAAGGACAACAGGAAGTCCATTCCAATGTTTTATTGAAGAAAGAAGCATCATCACCATGACAACATTACCAATAAAACACCTACATTCAGAATTATGATGTACAAACTACTAAGAATGTTCTTCATGATCAAAAGTAAAAGCCCTCATTGTGCAGAATAAACTCTTTAGAGAGTTATAATATAATAAACAGCATATTATTGGATCATTATTACTCATTATTATCATGTAAGAAGCATTTTAACGCTGCAGCAGGTTGAGATTTAATAAAACAATGCATCATATTTAATAACTCATCACACATTTTAAAAAAACCTTGAAGAAGGAGAGGGTTCTTCAGAAGCAAATGGTTCTGCGTAGAACCTTCAGGAAGAACCTGATTGGAACCCTTATTAGAAACTACAGCTGACAGATGAATGCAGTGGAGTAAAAGTCTAGAGGACTATGACATGGAAACAGGGTACTTCACAGCAAAGGGTCTGTACTTGGGTACTTTGGTTCTTTCTACCATTGATTGAGAGGAAGAGGAGGAAGAGGAGGAGAAAGGAAGCCTCTGACCAGAGTGGATTGAAAGAACATTACAGCTCACATCTTATCTTCTTCCCGGTCTTCTTCTCTTCCTTGTGGAAGACTTTTCCATCCGCCTGCTTCTTCCAGCTCAGCTTGACGTCGTCGTTCAGCCCCTGGGCCTTCAGCTTCTGTTTGAGCTGAGAGACAAAACATTGAGAGAAGAAGTCTTCACTAAAGCTGTTGCTCCTCTACATCCTGCATCCTGTCTCACACTGTCCTCATGTGGAAGCTCTGCTGGAGAAGAGCTCTGGTTTCCACTAGAGCAGCTCTGTTGTGTGATGTTGTCTGGACACAAGTCTACCTTCAGTCATGACGTGTCCACGTCTGCACTGCACAGAGCACCTTTACATTGTTCTTATAGTCACTACCTCACATAGATCACCTGCTGGTTCTGTTGCTAATGAGAGGAAGACGTACCTGCTTCAAGAGGCCCTCCATCACCACAGGGTCATTCAGGTCCAGAGAGGAGCTTTTCTGCAGCCTCACCTTCATCACTCGCTTTGCAACAGGAACAACGTCTGAAACACAAACAACCTTCATCAGTCACAACATGTCTGCTGATAATAATCAACATCCTGGAATGTTTAACACTTTGAATGATAAGCGAGAAAAGTATGGTCATTTTCCATCATTTCTATCTACTGTTGGTGTGTTGGTGTAGGTTGAGCAGTTGATCTGCATATCCAATGTGTTTTCTATCCATACCTTTATATTTATAGATTTTATTTTGATCTGCTTTTAAGTCCTCATTTAAAGCCTGAGTGAATGTTATCTTACCGCTGTAGCAGATGAACGCTGACTTGACGTCACACTTCAGGGTCTCCCATTGTCCATCGGCACTGAAATCTGCTGACACACAATCCTCAGAGGGACCACGAGTCTCCAGAGGTTTCCAGTTCATAAATGAGGACTCACTTCCATCAGACCACTTCCCGTCTCTGTAGAGGCCGATCCAGACTTTGTCTCCTGAGGGTATCAGATTCTGTACCTTCTGGTTCTCCTCCAGGTTCCTCACCATGGCCAGGTCTGTGTGGTGTTGTCTGCAGTAGCTCTGGGCATCAGTCCAGGTCATGAAGGTGTTAATGAGGACAAATGTCTCATAGAGCCCTGAAAGTAGAGCAGAGTGAAGTGCTGAGTAGAGGAACCATAACAGACCACATGATGCAGACCAGTTCATTGTTCTGAATGAATCTCAGCATGAAGGTGGATCAACACGGAGCTGTGTGAATATGAACATGCAGCGTCCATTGAGTCCCATTCATAAAGGCATCAGAGAGATTTTACCTCAACAGACAAGATACAAACCGGCTGAATGAACATTAATCTGCTTTAAATGACATTCATGAAGCTGAAGACTAGTTCAGGTAACCCTGAGGACCTTTAACTGGTCCTGAACCAGTCTCAGTCTAGTGCTGGTCCTCTATGGACCTCAGTCTAGTCCTGGTCCTCTATAGACCTCAGTCTAGTCCTGGTCCTCTATAGACCTCAGTGTAGTCCTGGTCCTCTATAGACCTCAGTGTAGTCCTGGTCCTCTATAGACCTCAGTCTAGTGCTGGTCCTCTATAGACCTCAGTGTAGTCCTGGTCCTCTATATACCTCAGTCTAGTCCTGGTCCTCTATAGACCTCAGTGTAGTCCTGGTCCTCTATAGACCTCAGTGTAGTCCTGGTCCTCTATAGACCTCAGTCTAGTGCTGGTCCTCTATAGACCTCAGTGTAGTCCTGGTCCTCTATAGACCTCAGTCTAGTCCTGGTCCTCTATAGACCTCAGTCTAGTCCTGGTCCTCCCCTAAAACATGAACTAATTTGATCAGAACCCTAACACATGAATTAATTGTTCAACAATTATGTGAAAAGAGTGGAGACATGAGTTTAATAACCAGATAAAGTGGTTTAATAACCAGATAAAGTGGTTTATTAACCAGATAAAGTGGTTTAATAACCAGGTAAAGTGGTTTATTAACCAGATAAAATGGTTTAATAACCAGGTAAAGTGGTTTAATAACCAGATAAAATGGTTTAATAACCAGGTAAAGTGGTTTAATAACCAGATAAAGTGGTTTATTAACCAGATAAAATGGTTTAATAACCAGGTAAAGTCCCTGAACATACATTTCTCTTTTTAGATGCAATAATTTAATATATTGACACCCAAATAAACTGAATTTAAAGCTGTGGGACAATTCCGAATTCTAAAATTAAATATTTTATTTTCACATTTCACAGTCACATTTTTCAAAAGCTTTCCGTTTTAAATCCAGCCTTTATTTTACTTAAAATAAGAGGAGATAATGTGTTTATTATTAGAGTATGAATTATTTATAATCAATCCAGTTCAATTGGAAATATGTAATAATTAATATTATTCTACACTAGAACCAACACTACCTCTTTAGTCCACATGGGGCACTAGAACCAACACTACCTCTTTAGTCCACAGGGGGTGCTAGAACCAACACTACCTCTTTAGTCCACAGGGGGCACTAGAACCAACACTACCTCTTTAGTCCACAGGGGGTGCTAGAACCAACACTACCTCTTTAGTCCACAGGGGGCGCTAGAACCAACACTACCTCTTTAGTCCACATGGGGCACTAGAACCAACACTACCTCTTTAGTCCACAGGGGGCACCAGAACCAACACTACGTCTTTAGTCCACATGGGGCACTAGAACCAACACTACCTCTTTAGTCCACAGGGGGCACTAGAACCAACACTACCTCTTTAGTCCACAGGGGGCGCCAGAACCAACACTACCTCTTTAGTCCACAGGGGGCACCAGAACCAACACTACCTCTTTAGTCCACAGGGGGCGTTAGAACCAACACTACCTCTTTAGTCCACAGGGGGCACTAGAACCAACACTACCTCTTTAGTCCACAGGGGGCACTAGAACCAACACTACCTCTTTAGTCCACAGGGGGCGTTAGAACCAACACTACCTCTTTAGTCCACAGGGGGCGCCAGAACCAACACTACCTCTTTAGTCCACAGGGGGCACCAGAATCAACACTACCTCTTTAGTCCACAGGGGGCACCAGAACCAACACTACCTCTTTAGTCCACAGGGGGCACTAGAACCAACACTACCTCTTTAGTCCACAGGGGGCGCTAGAACCAACACTACCTCTTTAGTCCACAGGGGGCACTAGAACCAACACTACCTCTTTAGTCCACAGGGGGCACCAGAACCAACACAAAATAAAAGTTTGTCACAGTAACTTTAATATTCTCACCTTTGACATCGAAGCAGACTGACCTGTAGGTCGAGTCACATGGGTTGTCGTACCATCTCCCATCTGAATACATAGATGCACAGTGTTGTTCTCCGAGGTAGTAGTCCGGTTGTCCAGACATCCATCGTCTGAACTCCGTCTCTTCGGGTTTGTAGAAGCTTGTGTCTGACAGTGACCACCTCCAGCTGTCAATGTACAGTCCTATCCAGGCTCGCTGAAAGCAATATTTCATTGTGAAATGAAGAAATAGACTTTCAGATAATTTTACTTCAAATTTACAGTCTTGATTCTGACGATCAGTCGGAATAATTATTTCAAGTCTATCTTGAACGATGCCAACAGATAACGATGCTAACAGATAACGATGCTAACAGATAACGATGCTAGAAACTAACAATACTAACAGCTAACAATGCTAGCAGCTAAAGATGCTAACAGCACAAACAATGCTAACAGCTAACGATGCTAACAGCTAACAATGCTTGCCGATAATGATGCTAGCAGCTAACGATGATAACAGCTCTAACAGTGCAAACAAAGGCAACTTGACTATTTATTTACATGGAGGATGTTTGTTTGATGATATTAATGCTGTAAATATCCAGTACAGATCAGCAGTATGTTGCATTAAATATGTTTTTAATGTAAAATCGTATTCTGTAAAGTAACTCAGTCAAATAAATGTCGCTCTGAAATGTAACATAAAAAAGCATTGAACTAAAATACTCCAGTAAAGTGCAAGTACACACTGAGGTGCAGTTCATTTGCATACTTTCCACCTCTGTGTGGATGTAAAACCTTCAGACCGCCTGTCACTGACGTAATGAAACTCACAGAGCCGGAGGCGGCCATTTTGCTTGAATCCAGCGTTGCGTTCATGGCCTCCAGGATGTCCACATCCTCCTGGTCTCGTATGGTCATCAGGTCCTTGTGGTTCTCTCTGCAGTGACGCTGTGCTTCAGTCATGGTCTTCAGCTCATAAACAAGATGGTAGCGACGCTCAGCAGCTGATGAGACGACACACAGCCCTGATGACACACAGCATGCTGATTACACTTGATATGAATAACTTAACTCGCTAATGCAAATGATAGTTTTATCCAACACATAATTATCAAACACATTGTGAATGCATGCCCTAATCACAAAACCATATAGTGATGTTGCCTATCAGGTTAACCAGCAGAGCCTGGGCTACAAGAACATGTAAGCCGTTTCTACATGCTCCAGTAATGTACACTAATTCAATATTAATAATGTATTGCAAAAAGTCCGGCGACGCGGCGGCTTTGAGGCTCGTGTTGTTGTTGTTAGCTTCACGCTAGAGACGAACGGAGTAGCTTTGTAGAAAGTAGACAACCTGCAGATTCACAAGATATATTTCAATGTCTTATCCAACAAAGCATCAGCGAAACATAACCCAACACAGCCATGCATCAAAAACTATTGTTTCCAGCGATTGTAGAGAAATATAACTGACGATCGGCTGGATTTAAGCTAACTTGCTAACTGGTGACTAACTTCCTGTCGTGTGCAGAACAGCATTTCTGGGTCCATTTCAGTCAGATTTTTCACGTGGGCTATTTTTTTAATTAGCAAAGTGTAGCAAGCAGCTGATTCTGGTTGGCTAACGTTGCTGTCAATCTCCTTTTGGTGGCTATAAAGATATCCTATGAATTGTAAGGATTAAAAGCTCTTTAGCCCTAGGGGGGAGAATTTCTTCGAGAGTTCTTAGTGATGTCTGTTCAAGAAATATGAACCCCAAATTAATTATAATACTTGTGAAAAAAATGTATATTTAAAAAAGAAATCACTTTTATAACATATTTTAATCCTGAACATCCAGCATGATATGAGCAAGATTTCCCCAAAAAGCCTTCTCAAGCCGCCCCAAGTTTTTCCAGATGCTTCAAGGCCTAAACAACAACCTACAGAGCTGTAAGACTCCTCTTTGTAAAGATAATGACCTAAATAATTGGAATATGCAACCGTGAAGAATCACAATAAAACAAAGCCTTCGGGTGTTAGGAAGGAGTTTCTGTCAAAAAACTGTTTCGTTCGGTTCAAAAATTAAAAAGTTATAACCTTTATGCCTAAACATGCTCGGATTGGTGCATGCTGGGTATCATTCTTTGCATAAATTACCGCTTAAACCGTGTGATGCATTCTAAGAAACCTCCCACGACCACTGAGAAGATATATATAATTAAAAAAATAATTAAAGTAACCGTTAAGTTTGAGTATTTACGACCCTACGTCAGCTTGCCGCGGCGGCCAAAACGGTTTCACAAGATCCTTCATAAGTACCCTTACAACGTCGGATTTCACTAACAAACACATCTCAGTAACCGTACTGGCTGGTGGGATTCTAACAAAGCAATCCATAGCCTTATCTATAAATCACAGACAGGTTTTTACGACGTTAGCGGAAAGATCCACGTGACACAACATCCGGTTTTCAAAATACTATATCGACAAATCGTATACTAGCATATGGAAATGAGATTAAATTAATTATATTCACATTAAGTATAACATGTGACCTTCAACTAGTGAGTTAAAGAGAAAATACAACTAAATTGTGCATGAAGTGTATTTATTATTTGATTTGAGGGTTAATGGAAAGATAATTAATGTAATTATATCTGACTGATATTTATGTGTTCAGGACATTTCTGACCACATCCAAATACAAATATCTTAACTTTACCAATTCAGATATTTGACAAAGCAAAAACTGAACAGATTTTGTATCTTTCAAATAGATAATTTCTAACATTTTGCAAAAATTATGCTTCAATTCAAACAGCTGATAAATACAACAGTTAATATTGTAGTTGATCCAGCCTGCTCATTGGAAATGTGTTTATTCTTGTTCATATTGTGTGCGGTTAACAAATCATTTTCTTTTCATGTTGCACTGACATTAAGTCATTTAGTGTGTTCTTGGTCACATCAAATTGAAAGCTGGACCAAAGTGTTTGCTTTCATTCAATTACAGTTAGGCCAAATAAAAAGCCTCACGTTGACAGTCTTTTTCTCTCAACGCCTCAATAGGTAGATCTTGGTCACCGAGGCAGAGGTCAGGGATCTTCGGCTTAAAAAGGTCGGTGACCGCTGCCCTATAAGTACCTGAACGACAACAAAACAGCAAACAGTTTCTTTTTGTTCGCTTCCTCTGCACATTTCCGTGTGCTGTGCTCTTCCTGTAGCCCCCACCTTTGTAAAACCACGTCACAGCGCAAGAGGGAAGGCTTATGCAAATTTAAAGATCAGGAAGCTCTCGGTGAGAGAAGGCTTTCACATTTTTTTTAACCGAACGACACAGTTGTTTTTACTAAAAATAGGTGCCAACACCCCTAAACTTGTGATTTTCTTTACAGATTACGATTATTTAGGTCATAATCTTTCCAAAAAGTTGTCTTATTACTATGTGGGATGTTGGTAAGGCTCTGAACCATGGAGGTGGTTCAAGTCGGCGACCGCTCCAAAAGACATGTTTGATAAATCTTGCTTAGATCTTGCTGGATGTTCATAGTTATAATCAAAATATGGTATAAAAGTATTTTTTTTGAAAATTTAAATATAAATATATATAATAATACAAGTAATATAACTCAATGGGGTTCATACGACTACTTGAACACGGGGAACAAAAGTACAGAAATAAAAAAGAACCATAAATGAGCCTGTTTAAAAGGTTAAAAGGAGGGGCGTTAGCTCCATTCCCTGGCCGAGGTGTTGGCCACGTGATGGAAGAATATGACTTCACGTGGTGATTGCATGATGATATGAGTGCACAGAGCATTATTTTGGTGTAGTTAGTGTATGTTACTGCTGTATTTGGATGTATTGAACACCAGGGTAAATATATAGCGTGGCACATGAGAAACACGATTTGGAGATTTGCCTGAACGGTCTGTACTAAAACCTCTCTAATTGTTTTCTGCTTCACTTTATCAAAGTCAAACGTTGCAGAGATATTGTGCTATGATTCGGTAGAGGATTAAATCTGCAGCTGCATTATTCCAAAGAGATAATCATGCTGAAAGTGCTTTTCTTTTTTGCTCTGTACCATCTTCATTTACTGTTAACCAGTAACATATATACTGATATTTACACATCTGGCCTTTACACAAGTGTTGCCTTTATTCAATCTGACCGATTTACAACTTTAATCAATCATAAATATTATGTTTTACATCTGATTGCCTCGTGATATCCTCCACACGAGGCATTTCTACTAATTAAATTGCTGATCACCACTTCCATTGAATTTTTATCAATCAACTTTGTAACAACCATCATGGTGTTTCCAGTCAAAAGGGACCGCCATAGGAAAATAATGGGAATGGGAATAGATTATGTCCACGCATCTAATGGAAAACACACACACACACACACACACACACACACACACCTCCATCCCTACGTTATTCAGGTAAACCACTGGTATGAGACTTTGTTTACAGCTTTAAAAGGTGTTACGTAAAGCTTGGTGATGATTAACGGTTGTTGTTGTGTTCATGTAAGAGAAGTTAAAACACGAGAGGAAGCGAACACGACAGGGGGATTAATAAAGAAAGATGAAGAAAGAAGTGGAACGTCACAGGGAGACATTATCAAACAGTGTTATTAAAATGTTGAAGATGGAAAACAATATAAAGATATTAAAGTCTTGCCTGACACGACGACAACACTCAGAAGAAGTTTGTCCATCCTCGTCTCCTCTCTGGTCCTCTGGTCCTCTAGTCCTCTCTGGTCCTCTCTGGTCCTCTCTGGTCCTCTGGTCCTCTGGTCCTCTGGTCCTCTGGTCCTCTGGTCCTCTCTGGTCCTCTCTGGTCCTCTGGTCCTCTGGTCCTCTGGTCCTCTCTGGTCCTCTGGTCCTCTGGTCCTCTCTGGTCCTCTGGTCCTCTCTGGTCCTCTCTGGTCCTCTCTGGTCCTCTCTAGTCCTCTCTGGTCCTCTCTGGTCCTCTCTGGTCCTCTGGTCCTCTGGTCCTCTGGTCCTCTCTGGTCCTCTCTGGTCCTCTGGTCCTCTGGTCCTCTGGTCCTCTCTGGTCCTCTCTGGTCCTCTGGTCCTCTGGTCCTCTGGTCCTCTCTGGTCCTCTCTGGTCCTCTGGTCCTCTGGTCCTCTGGTCCTCTCTGGTCCTCTGGTCCTCTGGTCCTCTCTGGTCCTCTGGTCCTCTGGTCCTCTGGTCCTCTCTGGTCCTCTGGTCCTCTCTGGTCCTCTCTGGTCCTCTCTGGTCCTCTCTAGTCCTCTCTGGTCCTCTGGCCCTCTCTGGTCCTCTCTGGTCCTCTCTGGTCCTCTGGTCCTCTCTGGTCCTCTGGTCCTCTCTGGTCCTCTCTGGTCCTCTCTGGTCCTCTCTGGTCCTCTGGTCCTCTCTGGTCCTCTCTGGTCCTCTGGCCCTCTCTGGTCCTCTGGTCCTCTCTGGTCCTCTGGTCCTCTCTGGTCCTCTCTGGTCCTCTGGTCCTCTCTGGTCCTCTGGTCCTCTCTGGTCCTCTCTGGTCCTCTGGTCCTCTCTGGTCCTCTCTGGTCCTCTGGTCCTCTCTGGTCCTCTCTGGTCCTCTCTGGTCCTCTCTGGTTCTCTGGTCCTCTCTGGTCCTCTCTGGTCCTCTCTGGTCCTCTGGTCCTCTGGTCCTCTCTGGTCCTCTCTGGTCCTCTGGCCCTCTCTGGTCCTCTCTAGTCCTCTCTGGTCCTCTGGTCCTCTCTGGTCCTCTCTGGTCCTCTGGTCCTCTCTGGTCGTCTGGTCCTCTCTGGTCCTCTCTGGTCCTCTCTGGTCCTCTCTGGTCCTCTGGTCCTCTCTGGTCCTCTGGTCCTCTCTGGTCCTCTGGTCCTCTCTGGTCCTCTCTGGTCCTCTGGTCCTCTGGTCCTCTCTGGTCCTCTGGTCCTCTCTGGTCCTCTGGTCCTCTCTGGTCCTCTCTGGTCCTCTGGTCCTCTGGTCCTCTCTGGTCCTCTCTGGTCCTCTCTGGTCCTCTCTGGTCGTCTGGTCCTCTCTGGTCCTCTCTGGTCCTCTCTGGTCCTCTCTGGTCCTCTGGTCCTCTCTGGTCCTCTGGTCCTCTCTGGTCCTCTGGTCCTCTCTGGTCCTCTCTGGTCCTCTGGTCCTCTGGTCCTCTCTGGTCCTCTGGTCCTCTCTGGTCCTCTGGTCCTCTCTGGTCCTCTCTGGTCCTCTGGTCCTCTGGTCCTCTCTGGTCCTCTCTGGTCCTCTGGTCCTCTCTGGTCCTCTGGTCCTCTCTGGTCCTCTCTGGTCCGCTGTGACAGGCGGGGTGACTTGTGATGTGCTGCTCATGCAAAGTTCTGCAGCAATCATTTACTTATATTGGACTTACATCCCATAATGATCTCAATGTTGAGGATTGGGTTATGTAAAATAGGGGTTATTTCCTTCTCTTTTCTAAGTTATTTTCATTTTCTCTTTATTGATTATAACTACATATGTTTTGAGTGAAATTGTCTTCTATCACGCTGCATTAATACGATGTAGTACATTACTGTTTTTTTATGACATTTTTCTGACATTTATATATCACAAGACACAAGTCTAAATATGGTCATAGCAGATAGTATCCTGTTATATACGGACGACAGGTCTAAATATGGTCCTGCTGTTTATCGGCTGACCTTCTTCAGTTCCTCTCGGACTCCACCACTCAGTTTGAGAAATCAAACAGACTTTCCTACATTGTAATACTGGTAACTGCTTCTAAGTGCTGAGGGGATTGCCACCAAGACAAAAAAGAAGCCGTTGATGAATTACACATGTCACTTTTTGCTCTGGTAGCTTTTTAAACATATAATACTGGTGAACTGACTCTTATGCCGTGTTCACACCAAAACAGTTGCGAATATTCGCAACGCCACTTCGCCTATATCGCGCCGCCCGGCAAAAAACTCGCTCTAGTGGTTAATTCGTTTTTCGCAACTATCGCTGGGGAAAGGGGGCGGGGCTTATCTCCATGTCAGTGAAAACATTTACTATTTCCGCCGTTGACCATTGAAATAACCACTAGTTCTGCTTTATACTTGTTGTGGAAGTCCCACACACGTCGGAACATCAAACGCCCCCGTGTCTGGGTTCATAATATTATCCGTAGTCGTGTCTGGGTTCATAATATTATCCGTAGTCGTGTCTGGGTTCATAATATTATATATTATATATTATATATTACGAAAAAGCGGAAAAGCGAAAAAGCGAAAAAGCGAATATTCGCAACGCCATTTCGCCAGTATCGCGCCGCCCGGCGAAAAATCCGCTTTTTCGCAACCTAACGCGGCTGTGCATTGACTTAACATGTAATCTGGACGCGCGAATATTTCGCAACTCTTTTGGTGTGAACACGGCATTAGCTACTGAGGGGAATAAACAAACCCCCAAGTAAAGAAAAAGACTCAGTTATGGTACTGTGTGTATAATAACTCTTGTTGAAATAAAATGTATACTCTAAAATAAGAGTGTAGAGCTCTCCTCAATGGGGACTCCCGTTTAATGGAATAAAATAACTTCCAGGTTTTTCGAGACGAAGAAGGTAACACCGGGCCGAGGCCATTGACCAGGGAACACAATCCAGGACGATCCCGCCTCGTTTCTTCTATACAGACTTCTATACAACCAGACTCCTCTGGTTGTATAGAAGTCTATGCTGCATGTGTTAAAGCTGCATTGTCTCTCCTGACCACCAGGGGGTGACTCCTCTGGTTGTATAGAAGTCTATGCTGCATGTGTTAAAGCTGCATTGTCTCTCCTGACCACCAGGGGGTGACTCCTCTGGTTGTATAGAAGTCTATGCTTCATGTGTTAAAGCTGCATTCTCTCTCCTGACCACCAGGGGGTGACTCATCTGGTTGTATAGAAGTCTATGCTTCATGTGTTAAAGCTGCATTGTCTCTCCTGACCACCAGGGCGTGACTCCTCTGGTTGTATAGAAGTATATGCTTCATGTGTTAAAGTTGCATTCTCTCTCCTGACCACCAGGGGGTGACTCCTCTGGTTGTATAGAAGTCTATGCTTCATGTGTTAAAGCTGCATTCTCTCTCCTGACCACCAGGGGGTGACTCCTCTGGTTGTATAGAAGTCTATGCTTCATGTGTTAAAGCTGCATTGTCTCTCCTGACCACCAGGGCGTGACTCCTCTGGTTGTATAGAAGTATATGCTTCATGTGTTAAAGTTGCATTCTCTCTCCGGACCACCAGGGGGCGACTCCTCTGGTTGTATAGAAGTATATGCTTCATGTGTTGAAGCTGCATTCTCTCTCCTGTAAACTACAAGTAGCCTACAGATCGGATCTAACAGGAAGTCACTGTTTCTGTGACTTCCTGTTTATTCGGAGCGCAGGTGTTTCTGGCTCCGCCCCCTTTCTGCTGACCTGGGCCACGTATTCTCCTTCTATTCCTCATAAACAGAGCTGCTGTTGTTGTTGTTGTTGTTGTGCTGATGGAACTAATTCAGTGGAAAGGAAACATTACGCCTCTCTGAGGTTTAGAGGCTCTGCAGCAGCGATAAAGATGTCGTTGTTTGAATGAACCGACCTCGTCGAGGAGGGAATCCATTACAGAACCCATCAGGTACAACAATGAGAGAGAGAGAGACAATGAGAGAGAGAGAGAGAGAGAGAGAGAGAGCGAGCGAGAGAGACAATGAGAGAGAGAGAGAGAGAGAGAGAGCGAGCGAGAGAGAGAGACAGAGAGAGAGAGACAATGAGAGAGAGAGAGAGAGAGAGAAGCCTCCATCTGCTCTATTGTCTATAGCGAGCCGCTCTTGAGCTGCACCGACCCATCGAGGGATCGAACCGGCGCTCCACAAGGCATGAAGCAAGTCAGGTGAGACCTGAGGAGGAGGAGGATGATGATGATGACCTTTGACCCCAGAGTGAACGTCTGCCGGGACGCTTTAATGGACTTTTAATGGAGAAGCTCTTCCTGTTAATTCACTGTTAATAATTTAACATGTTTTTTATTTTTCTCATCCACTCGCAGGCCGAATATAATCCATCAGTCTGAATAATAAACAGTTATGAGCTCTATGAACTTATTTTATTATGTATTATTGTAAAAGCACAAACGTCTTCATAAAACCAGGACATGAAGAAAAAGACAGCGGACCTCGACTCAAACGGAACAAAGAGAACAGCTAAATATGAATAATTACTCACACCGTTTGGAACAAATGACAACAAGAAGCAGATTAAATAAGCAGAGAAACGATTAAAAACATCAAATAACAACAAGTAATAAATACGTGAAAAACCATTCGGGGAGAAAGAAGAAGAAGAAATAACCGCATGAATAAAATCGATTATTTTAAAGTTTCTTTTCTTTACTGTTCGCTAACAAGCCGACGTTAGCTAAACACAAACGTTAGCTAAACACAAAGAGAACGTCAACATTGACTGAGATCAGATGATTATTGATGATTATTCAGACTTTCAGCAGCACAAAGACAAAAAAACTAATAAATAGAGAAAGTTAAATAAATAATAAGAGGGATGAAAACCTTGTTATCATCAACGGCCCTGAAGGAGACGCTGCTGGCGGCACGGCCTCATTTTATATATGTAGAGAGAAATATCATGTTTTCCTCCTCAGACTCTGGAGAGTAGCTTCAGATAAATATATATATATATATATATATATAGATATAGATATAGATATATAGATATATATATATAGATATAGATATATAGATACACATATATAATTAATTCAGTTCACAGGAGAAACTATGAATAAACATTTAAATGTAAATGTTTTAGTAAAGGCTGATTTGTACTCACAAGTGAAACAAGCCATTTCTAATATGTATCTAAATAATAATAATAATAATAATATTAATATGCTGTTTCTCTTCCTGAACCAGCTCTCATCTTCTTCCAGCATCAGCTCAACCCAAAGCGTCTGCCGAGGGACGGACACATCTCTTCCACTTCCACTTCCTCTTCCACTTCCTCTTCCTCTTCCTCTTCCACTTCCTCTTCCACTTCCACTCCCTCTTCCACTTCCTGCAGGAATAGAACAGGTTGCCGCTCAGTTCGGCTGAAACGTTAGAGACGTTAATTTCAGCCACAAGGCCAGAAGTGAACGTTATATTTACAGTTATTATAGTTATATTACTTTCACCTGTTTTACTTTGCTGTCAGACCTTTCTGACGAGGAACTGAAGCTGTAGTTTACGAGCTCCACAAACGCACCAGACTCATTCCGTTAGTTTGAGTCATTGTGAAGTCAGACTAGGGTCCATTTGTGTCAATGAAGGATCTTTAAACGAATGAAATACAAAACCACTAACCTGGTCCACATGTTGAGGCCGACATGTTGAGGAGGTATTTTTTGGGCCCCCCGTCCTTCAGGTATCGCTCCCAATATTGCTACTGTGGGGTCTTGTTGGAATATCTCTTTGAGGGCGTCAAAGACTTCCCTCCAGTATACATTAACTTGGGGCATAGCCAGAATATGTGTGTGTGATTGGCAGCGCTTCCGCAATCCTGCCAACATAAGTTGGAATGTGTTGGGCCCATCTTGGCGACTATTTCTGGAGTTCTGAAGAATCTGGTGATTATTTTCCATTTAAATTCCCTCCAGGTGTTTGAGTGTGTAACTCGGTGTGCCTCCGTGCCTCCCAGGTGTTCCTGTGGTATGGTCTTGTTCATTTCCGCTTCTCATCTCTGCTTTATCTGTTGGGAATTAGGTAAATTCATAGATAGAAATATGTTATATAGTTTACTTATTGTTTTCTTATTTTCGTTCCCCATCTGAATTTCTATTAAAAACATTTCTAGAGTCGTACATTTCACAAGCTTTCCCCACTCTTTGTGTGCTGTTCTCAGTTGTAGGTATCTGAAAAAATCTGTTTTGGGGAGATCAAAATCTTTTTCCAGCTGCTGGAATGTCTTGAGGTTGTCCTCATTAAACAGCTGGTGCAGGTGAACCAGTCCCATGTCTGACCACTTTCTAAAGCCTGCGTCTAGATTGTTAGGTGTGAAGGTCTTCATAGATCCAATGCTTGTTAATAATGAAATTAATTTCGGAAACCCGAAAGCCGTCTGTATTTTGTTCCAGATTTTAAGAGTAATCTTAGTCCACTCTGCCACTCCTTTTATGGGTTTATCTAAAAAAGGCAGTATTTGTGAGGGCTCTGGGCATAGGTTGTTCTCAACATTAAGCCAGCGAGTGTCTGTGCCATTCTGCATCCACACTATCAGAGGTTTCATTTGTGCAAGTAATATTTTAAGTTTGGGAATTTAAGGCTTCCATTTACTTTAGATAGCTGTAAGGTTTTAAGTCTAATTCTAAGACGCTTTTTTTGCCAGATAAATTTGGAAATTATTTTATCAAAGTTATCAAAACTAGATTTTGGAAGCATCTGGAATAAGCAGAGAAGTCTGGGCAGAACATTCATGCAAATACTTTCAACACGAGCAGGGACAAAGGGAGCGTAGTCCATCGCTCCAGGTCACTATCAATGCACCGCATTATTTTACTATAATTGGCCTCATATAAATTATGTAAGGATGGGGGATGTATATGCCCAGGTATTTTATACCATCTTTTGGTCATTTAAATCCACTTTGGAGTTTTACACTTCTTGAGATGTTAGTTGACATCCATAGCCTCTGTTGTTTCCACATTCACCTTGTATCCTGAGTAGTATCCATACTGTGAGATGAGTTCCTTTAGGTGTGGTATTGTTGATGCAGGTTGTGTCAGATATAACAATACATCTCAGCATAAAGGGACATTTTATGCTCTTCTTTATGTATTACAGTTCCTTTTATTGTATGATCATCTCGGATGATAAAGGGATAAAGGGCAGCCTTGTCTGCAGACGCGTTCCAATGGGAATGTTTGTGATCTATATCCGTTAACTTTAACAGCTGCTTGCGGTGATGAGTATAATGTTTGTATCCAATTTAAAAAGTTGGGGCCAAAATTGAACCGTTTTAGTGTTTGGAATAAATATTGTCATGACACCCGGTCAAATGCTTTTTGAGCATCTAGGGACAAAATCATTGTTTCCAAGTTCTCTTATTTTTGATGAGATATTATGATTAATAGACGTCGTAAGTTATCGCCATACTATCTTCCGGTGATGAATCCCGTCTGATCAGGATGGATGATTTCAGTGATTCTATGATTAACTCTTCTTGTTAAGATTGCTGTTAGAATGTGCAGGTCCCCGTTCAGCAGTGATATCGGTCTATATATATATATATATATATATATATATATATATATCTGTGGGGTCTTTACCTTCTTTATGAATTACCACTATAGTTGCCTCAGTCCAAGACGGTGCCATGGTTTTAGATTCTAATGCATGGTGGTATGCTTTTAGCAACGGTGGTGCTAACATATCCTTGAAGGTTTTATAAAATTCATGAATATATCCATCTGGTCCTGGGCTTGTATTATTTTTGAGCGTTGAGATCACCTGCTTGATCTCCCATTCCTCAATAGGCTCATCTAGTTCCTTGGCTGCTGATTCTGTCAGTTCAGTTAATTTTATAGGATTTAGGAACTCTGTAAGTTTTGCATTATCAGAGCAGGTATCCGTATTGTTGTATAAAGATTTGTAAAACTCTGCAAAGGATTCTGCTATTTTATCTGGTTTTGTAACAAAAGTTTCTTTTGATTTTATTTTCTCGATGCCAGTTGTTTATGTTTATGTTCTAAGTCTTTTATTTTATCTTCCAATTCTCTCTGTTTAGCCTCTTTTCCTCTTCTCTTAGCAGAAGCAAATGAAATCATGCGGCCTCTGAGGTATGCTTCAGCACAATCCCAGTGTAAGAGGTATCGTTTCGGCCGAGGTGTTGATATCCAAGTATTCCCTGAGTTCTGCTGTAATAAAGGCGGTAAATTCGTTATCATTAAGGAGAGATGCATTAAGTCTCCATTGTTTAGATGTTGGTCTTTGGCCTAAGTCCCATGTCAATGCCACAGGTGTGTGGTCAGATATAGTTATAGGAAGAATCTCAATGTCCACTATCCTGTGTAGCTCTGCTTTCATGGTAAAGAAATAATCAATCCTTGAATAGGATGCATGTCTGTTTGAGTAGAAGGTGAAGTCCCTGCTTCTCCATATATCTACAAGGCCTGCTTCCAGGCATTGGTGTTTGAGCATTCTGCTCATTCTAGAGAGTGGAGCTTTAGAGACAGGTTGTCGGTCCATTAGTTGTGACATTACGCAATTCAGGTCCCCTCCCAGGAGGAGCAGCCCTGATGGAACCGGCCTGGAACCGGTCCTTCCTGCTGCCATGGCCCTGCTGATGCCCCCCTCCTCTCTACCGCCTTCTGCTTCATGGATCGTGGTTATCTGGATCATGGACCATGCCTAATACTCATTATATGAATCATTTCTGTCATATTCATGTAATGTGCTGTAACTCTGTTACGTTATTCATTCTGGTCACATGACATCTATTGCTTCTGTCCATCAGGAGAGGGATCCTCCTCTGTTGCTCTCCCTCAGGTTTCTTCCTGTTTTCCCTGTGAAAGGGTTTTTACTATCTCTTTAGGGGAGTTGTTCCTGATCCGATGTGAGGTCCCGGGACAGGATGTTATGTGTACAGATTGTAAAGCCCTCTGAGGATAACTTTTATTTGTGATGTTGGGCTATATAAAATAAACTGAATTGAATTGAAAAAAGTACTGTCCTGCAGGATCTTATTGAACAATGTCCTGATAAAGCCAGGCTCGTCTTCATTAGGTGCATATACATTTATGAGCCATCAATTAGCCCATTAACTAAGATATATCTCCCCTCTGTGTCTTTATGTACTAGTGTTTGTGTGAAGTTAATTTGTCTGTGTATGAGTATGGATACTCCCTTTTTCCTCCCTGATCGGTGCGAAGTGTAATATACTTTATCTGAACACGACCTTCTCAACTTTTCATGTTCGGCGTCAGATAAATGGGTTTCCTGGAGGAATGCAATGTGACAGTTGTCTTGTTTCATCTGATGTAGAATTTTCTTCTCTTAACAGGGCTATGGAGGCCTTTGACATTATAACTTATCACTTTTAGCGGGTCCATTATGTAAAGTATGCAATTTTCATAAGTTGGGATTTTGCATAGAGTGATGGGAAGCGGACGCAAACAGCCAGCACATGGCCATGTGTCTTGTTATGTGGAGTGTGGGGCGTTGGACTAGATAATGAAACCATTAGGAGTGGGGTAAAAAAGGGTATTTAAGAAAAATGGATGATGACCTTGTTGTTCTTATATACAACGTAGGATCCCAGGGGAACAGTGGGATCAGAGCGAGGGGAAAGCAACAGTTGTGACTGTTAACATTAACAACAGTCTAGTGGGACCTAGTCCCTAGCCGCTAAGGGCAAGCAGCAACGGTACACAGTCGAGATGAATTGACTATGCTAAGGGTGTGCTAAGATAAGGAATAGAAAGAAAGAGAAAAAGAAAAGTCGACACAGAAAAGGACTGTTGAGTAATGGCCATTCAGGCCCCTGCAGTTCTTGGCATACATCTGTAACGTCAAACAGCTCCTTGTGGTAAGATCGTGTTTGAGTTGCACACAGAGCTAAAGGCGTGGAAAGATACAAACAATACAAAAAGAAATAACGGGCACAATATAGGCTCTAAGGGTTTAGTTGTAATGGAGACGGGTTTATTTAAAATACACATTTTTCCCTTCTCCGGTGTGATTCAAGTAATACTTTGAAAATATAAAATAATAATGTGCCAGTATGTGAAATTGCAAAACTACACTGGTCAGTCCTTACTGTGATCCACAGTACTGGTAGGGATACATTTAGTCTGCCGCCTCAGTAGATGGGATAACCTTCTTCTGGACAGACTCCATGGCTTTGCTGGGATCCAGAAACTCCTCGTCTTCGTTGTTGTGCGAAATCCGGAGTCTGGCTGGATACAGCAGACCGTAGCGGACTCCTTTCCGCCCTCGTAGGGTCTTCCGTAGGTCCGTGAAAGCGGCTCTGGCTTTGGCAACGCCGGGCGTGTAGTCTGGGAAGATAGCGACCCGGTTCCCGTTGTAGACCAGCGGCGCTCTGTCTCGGGCTCTCCTCAGGATCTCTTGTGTACTTTAGCGATGATCACTCGGGGTTTCTCCCGGTCTCCTGGTGGCGAAGGTGCGGTGCGATGGTCGATCTTTATGTCCCGGTCCAGCTGCAGGACTTCTTTAATAACCTTGGCAACAGTTTCAGGGGAGCTGGAGTCCGGTTGTTCTTGAATGCCGGCTATACGGATATTACAGCGTCTCCTTCTCCCCTCCATATCCATGTCTGTTAAGGTTGTCCCGTCTCTGAAGGCTGGTTCTCGTAGTTTCGTGTGCGGCCACCTGTCGGACCATGTTGATGAGCCGCCCTTCATGTCTTGTATGTCGGCTTTCGTGTGGTCAACGTCTGTTTGGGTAGCGGTCGTGTTTTTAGCAATTTCGGACCGCACCGCTTGTAGTTCGGACTTGAGAGCATTGAAATCTTCAGCTAGCGCACTTTTGAGTTCCTCTCTTATAATTTTGGAAATCTGTCCCTTTAGGGAAGACAAGATGTCCGCCTTCATCCGTTCAGTGGTCATACCTGGGCTTTCACTGCGGGTGGGAGAGGGTTGGTCCGGGTCACCTGGTGGGGTCTGCCTCGTGGTTCTTGTAATACATAATACATATATAATACATATAATATAATTCATATAATATAATAGATATAATATAATTCATATAACATAATACATATGATAGAATACATATAATATAATTCATATAATATAATAGATATAATATAATTCATATAATATAATACATATGATTTAATTCATATAATATAATTCATATAATAAAATTCATATAATATAATACATATAATATAGTTATTAGTGCTGACAAAACAGGATCTTATTTTTATTTTCAAGCAATGACATGAAGATGTTCGGAGCAGCTTGAGCAACATCATGAATAAACACACTGGATACTAGTATTGTATTATATTAAATAATGGACGCCCAGTTCCTCCTTCATGCAGACCCAGACCCGTCTGCAGGGAGACCTCCATCCCTCCAGACCTCCGTCTCTCCAGACCTCCATCTCTCCAGACCTCCATCCCTCCAGACCTCCATCTCTCCAGACCTCCGTCTCTCCAGACCTCCGTCTCTCCAGACCTCCATCTCTCCAGACCTCCGTCTCTCCAGACCTCCATCCCTCCGTCTCTCCAGACCTCCGTCTCTCCAGACCTCCATCCCTCCGTCTCTCCAGACCTCCATCTCTCCAGACCTCCAGACCTCCAGACCTCCGTCTCTCCAGACCTCCGTCTCTCCAGACCTCCATCTCTCCAGACCTCCGTCTCTCCAGACCTCCATCCCTCCGTCTCTCCAGACCTCCGTCTCTCCAGACCTCCATCCCTCCGTCTCTCCAGACCTCCATCTCTCCAGACCTCCGTCTCTCCAGACCTCCGTCTCTCCAGACCTCCATCCCTCCGTCTCTCCAGACCTCCGTCTCTCCAGACCTCCATCTCTCCAGACCTCCATCCCTCCGTCTCTCCAGACCTCCGTCTCTCCAGACCTCCATCCCTCCGTCTCTCCAGACCTCCATCTCTCCAGACCTCCGTCTCTCCAGACCTCCGTCTCTCCAGACCTCCATCCCTCCGTCTCTCCAGACCTCCATCTCTCCAGACCTCCGTCTCTCCAGACCTCCATCCCTCCGTCTCTCCAGACCTCCGTCTCTCCAGACCTCCGTCTCTCCAGACCTCCATCCCTCCGTCTCTCCAGACCTCCGTCTCTCCAGACCTCCGTCTCTCCAGACCTCCATCTCTCCAGACCTCCATCCCTCCGTCCCTCCATCTCTCAGTCTCTCCATCCTCCGTCTCTCCAGACCTCCTGTGGTATGTTTGCTAAAAATAGTTCCCTCTGCAGACCCCAGCTGTTGCCAGGTGATGAAGATGAGCGTCTTCATCACTCAGCCCGCGGGTTCACCTGTCTGCCTGTCTGTCTCTCTCTCTGTCTCTCTGTCCTCCTGTCTGTCTCTCTGTCTGTCCTCCTGTCTGTCTGTCTGTCTCTCTGTCTGTCTCTCTGTCTGTCTGTCTGTCTGTCTCTCTGTCTGTTGTCTGTCTGTCCTCCTGTCTGTCTGTCTGTCTCTCTCTCTCTCTCTCTGTCTGTCTGTCTGTCTGTCTCTCTGCCTGTCTGTCTCTCTGTCTGTCTCTCTCTCTCTCTGTCTCTCTCTGTCTGTCTGTCTGTGCATTGTCGTGTCGCTTTACTTTAGAGCTTAAAACATGCAGTTACTCCTTAATGTAGCTTTAAAATCCACGATTTCGTTGATGGAAAGGTTGACTTTCCCAGAATGCTCAGCGGCAGCAGCAGGAGGTCTGGAAGGCGCTGGAGACCATGAAGGTTATGGGGTTGCTGCCCCTGTGGATGAGCAGGAGACCCTTTTAATGGACCGCCCCGGTTGCCGGTTTATCATTTTTAGGATTTTGGTGATGAGTGTAAATGTTCCATTGATCCTGCGGGGGCGCTGCAGCCTTCATGTTTATCAGAGACACATGTCCTCTGTCAGCATGCAGACATCACTGATGTAAACATACAGGATGCTGGTGTTCAGGAGAATGTCTGCAGCTTCCTGTTTGTGTCAAGATACGTTGTGTATCACTCAGAAGAGTTTATTATTGAACGTCAACAGCTGATTACAAACATCTTCGTGGTCGTGTTAATAAAACTGTGTCGTCTCTGTCTGGTTTCTTTATTCTTTTAGTTATTAGTGCGTTCCCGTTCCTTCACACTCACGAGAACGAAGCTCACGCTGACGTTCAAGATCATTTTTAGAGGATTTTCGGATCTTTTCAAAAGGATCCCGTCATCACGGATCATCTGCGGTTATTTTGTGACCGGTATTAAAACACAGAAACGCTCACGACTCTCGTTTCTGTGATTGTCAGTGCCGAGCGGACCCACGGCTTCTAGTCGTGGTGTTCAGTGTACCGAGTCTTTTGTCCCGTCGTCAGAGATAATGACCTCCTTTCGTCCGGCGCCTCTTCTTCTTCAACTCCTCTCGCCTCCAAACAAACAAGGGGTTTAATTACTGCTGCTGTTCTTTGGGAATCCCACTGAGGATGTTGGTAAGCTGGATTCTCCTTCATTTCCTCCTCTGACCCTCGCAGGGTTAAAACACAGTTCCAGATTAAGAATGAGCTCTCAGAGGTTACTGATAAAACTTTATTATAAGTCAGTTTCTCATTGTTTTGCACACAATACTGCATGTTAACACAACAATAAGTCACGTGTCCCAACACCTGTCCTCCCTCTTTTCTCTCTTGGCTCAACCAAACCAACAATAAGCCTGAAGTGGAATGAGGAGTCACGAAGAACCCAACACTTAAAGTACAAAGTATTATATGAATGCAACATGCGAGAATCTGTGAAGGACAACCACGACATTATTAAGGTTCTTATTTTCAGAATTGATGTTTGATTGATGACGTGCAGTTGATCGCATAAAAGTAAAACGTCAGGACTCACAGGTTTTTCATCGATGGCAAAAGAAGGCAAATCATTTGGTCATGCTATTTGTTTTCATCAAGGCGTTATGAGGCGTTCTAGTTGCAGAATGATGGTCTTCTTAAACACACGGCACACCCAATGAAACCAACTACGCCCAACGCTTATTCTCATGTCATTCAGGCTGTTGCGTCAAACCTAAATGAAGCCAGAAGACGGTGAACCGATCCGGATGAAGGCTGGAAGCGGGTCGCTGACCCAAGTGAAGGTCTTCATGTATCTCTTGATGTGAGATGGTGCAGCATCCGATAGAGATGTGGTTCCATTGTTCTGCGGTGAAGAAGGAGCTGAGCCTCTACTGCTCACGCTCAAACCCTCACCCAGGTCAGGAGGTATGGGTCGTGCCCAAAAGAAAAAAGATCAATGACAATGTCGGGCCATCTATAAAGGACAATAACCATGTAAAGGACAAGAACCATGTAAAGGACAGGAACCTTGTAAAGGACAAGAACCATGTAAAGGACAGGTACCTTGTAAAGGACAAGAACCATGTAAAGGACAGGTACCTTGTAAAGGACAAGAACCATGTAAAGGACAGGTACCTTGTAAAGGACAAGAACCATGTAAAGGACAAGAACCATGTAAAGGACAAGAACAATGTAAAGGACAAGAACCATGTAAAGGACAAGAACAATGTAAAGGACAGGAACCATGTAAAGGACAAGAACCATGTAAAGGACAGGAACCATGTAAAGGACAAGAACCATGTCCGCCTCCTGAGCATGGAAAGAAACGTGTTGAGGGGGTTCCTCTGGGAGAAGGTTTTCTGGGCACTTCCACCTGGGAGGAGAACCCAGGGTGGAACCAGAACACTCTGGAGGCATTGCCAATCTCATCTGGCCTGGAAACGCCTCTGGATCCTCCAAAAAATAACTTAATAAAGGCTGTGGGTTGGGGAGAGGGACTACTTTGCATAGCATGAGCCGGATCTGTAAAAAGGTTGATTGATGTGGGTGTTGAAGGCAAACCTCTCAATTCTTCCAGTCTGCATTCCAACCCTCATCTCATCTGTGACCATGAGTTGTGGGACTTGACCAGAAGAATAAGAACACGAATGCGAACACCTGGAGTGAGTTCCCTTCAGAGTCGAGGCTCAGAGACCGGGTGAAGAGCTCAGAAAGACAATAAAAAGATATCCGGAAAGAGCTGGGAGTAGCAGCTGCTCCTTCCTGTTGAGACTCTGGACCAGACCCAGAACCTGTTTGAGGGATTGTAAATCCCAGTTGACCTCAGAATACCTCAGGATGCCAATGAGACCCAGATGAAGTGGATGAAATTGGAAAAAAAGTTTGATCCTGATGTAAGTTGAGATCAAACTGTAGAATGTTAGGTTTACATTGGCAAGAATGAGAGTCTGGAGCTTTGACATTGAGACAAGACTGTTCCCTCATTGGAGCCGGTTAAGATGGGCATGGCGTGGGATTAACTGTTCTCCTGGACGCTTTTCTGGAGGTATTTTCCCCCAAAGCATGTCCGACAATAAGGGGGCAGGGGAGTATTGCCAGAATCTGTTTGAGGGATCACTTATCCCGTCTGGCCTGGGGGACACCTCGGGATCCCCCAGGAAAAGCTGGAGAAAGTGGGAAAAGTATATCTAGAAGTATTAAGTCAAAGGCAACTGGACTTCCTTCCGGATGGTCAAGATCTTATGCCTATCATTAAAAAAGGCTAAACCCTGACCGAGATGTGAAAGAATCTTTAAGACACCGGTCAATCAGGACGTGTGGACTACCTTGTTCAGCCTGCTGCCACGGCTACATGGATCTGCATAAGTGGTCGGAAATTGATGGATGAATGCGATGTAAAGACTGATCCTGTCTTAGGACATGTACTTTTAGATAGTTGTACACTGAACATTTTCTAAATGTCTTCACTTACACAACAAAATAATTAAAAGACTGAACATAAACAATGTGGTTGCACCCTTCAGAGGTCTGGACGCCATAGGGATTGTTCCAGTCAACAATAAATCACTCATGAAGCAGAACGAGTATAATCAAAGACAGAAAGAGAGATGGGCAGGTGTTGTGGCACAAAGTGAACAAAATCTATCACCATAATCTAAAAATCTCTCCAAACATACTCAAATTGTGCTTTTAAATCTACTCACACATTTTCGTTTACACGTGAACATGCTTCAGAGCAGAACATCCCCGTCACCGGGTACATTGTAAACGTCATTATTACTCATATTACTCACGACCAGGAAACAGAAACCACAAGGGCCGAGGAGTCCCGCATGGAGATTTGCATGCAAAACAACAGCTCATGCATCTGCCTCGCCTCAGAAAACCACCAGCGGAGGACGCAGACGTCTGTGAAGGCAGCTTGCTTGTTCATCTGGCAGAGATCCAAAATGCTTTACGACGTACGAACCTTACGAAATTTAGCAAAATATTGATTAAACTCTTATAAAACCAAACCAGCGGGGGGGGGGGGTCATACATTCTGTCATTGGCTGTTTCCCTGCCTGTCATGCTGTCTGCAGGGAAGCAGCGTCTGGATTGGTCCGTGTTGTGTGTCTGTGTGCTTTAAATGTCCGTTAAAAACACTCCTGAACGTTACAGCCAGCTCGGCCTCCGCGGGCCCCGCATGCACAGCGGATGCTAAAGGTGCGACAGGAAGCGATTTCATACCTGGAACCCAGGTTGGACCACGAGATAAGACATTTTAGTGCGACTCTGCCTCATTTCCCAGAATCCTTCACGTGATGAAGAGGACAGCAACAGATTACGACGTCACTAAAGACGTCGCTCAAGATGGCGGCTGCGAGTGTTAGTGACCACCAAGAGGCAGCGTTGGAAGTCGGTGGATACCGTGACTACTTGAAGGCTGGCGAGCTACTGTGGCTGATGACTAACTGTGACATGCAGACGCTAGTCACTCAAAAACAGATCTGCTACTTGCTACCAGTTCGCTAACTTCTGGTTAGCAAACTAGCTGGTTTAGCTGCTAACTGGACTAAATGTGATCTAATGATTCCAAGTGTAGATTGTATCATGCATGTTGGTGGTTAGTACTGTGGCAGAGGAGGAGTATGTCAAATTGGATGGCGCATCAAAGCTAAAATGGCCGCTTTCTCGATTTGTCAAAACAGTTTTCAAGTGGTCAACACCACCAGAGTTTACTACGCAACTGTCCTCTACGTGAAATCCCTGCATAGATTTACTTTGCCTCCGCGTGGCAAATTCCACTGAAATGAACCGGTTTTGATATGAAAAGTCCAACCCGATCTCACGGGCAGGCGTATAGACAGCACGACAGCACCCGCGTCATTATTCTGCATTTTAGACTTGTCGCTTGTCACTGAAGCCGTGCTGTTACAGTAAAACACGTTCATGAGATCACGTTTAGGTCAAACATCTCGGTTGGACTTAACCCTTTAAAAACAGGGTGCAAAAATCCCCCTGCGCCTATTATCAGACAAAGAACAACAACATATTATGGTGTGAAACATAATTCAAGTAACCGTTAAGTTTAAGTATTTACGTAAACTCAATTTTTTAACCGAACAACAGTTTTTTTACTGAAACTCCTTTGAACACCCAAATGCTGTGTTCTAGTATGATTGTTGGTGCATATTCTGATTCTTTAGGTCCTAATCTTTCCAAAAAGCTGTGTTATTAGTATGTGGGCTGTTGTTAGGGCACCATAATACAGTTTGAAAAACTCTGTGACCGCTCAATGAGGCATTTTTGGGAAATCTTGCTCATATCGTGATGGATGTTCATAGTTTTGATCAAAATATCTTTTAAAAGTGTTTTTTTTGCAGATATACATTTTTTTCCGAAGACTTTGCTGAACAAATACATACAATAAACACAAGTATTGGAATTAATTTGGGGTTCCTACGACGACTAAAACACAGGGGAAAAGTCTAGAACCAAAATTGGTTCCACCGTGAAACAAGAAAACATTTCACTTGGGTAAATTAAGAAGAAATAACTAAACTGTCGTGATTCATACGCCGAGTGGTGAGAGCGGGCTGGATGAACCCGTCTGTTGTTGTAAACAGTATCAGTAAAGAAAAGAGAAACACAAACGTTAAGATACAAATCTAAAAAAGCTCCACTAAAGTAATGCTACATAGATCGCAAACGTGCTTAAAAACAGGCTAATAGCGGCTACTAATGTGTGCTAACCTGGTTTCTAGTGGGAAGTAAAACTCGAGCTCCACAAACTGTCGGCAGCAAGAAGAACCGCATTGCATCCGAATACGCCGACGCCCGTTTCATCGCATTACTAAATCCACTGTGTGCGTGTAAAGATATCTGACCCATGTTTCCTACCAGAACTCCTGTAGAACCTCTGTAACCTGCAGGTTACGGAACCTTTCGACCCGTTTGGTGCCGTAAAGCAATCCAGCAGAACTTCCTGTTAAAACCTGTGAAATCCTCCCAATGCAGTGCGGAGGCCGGTCACATTGCCGTCGTTACACCGGCCCCTCCCTCGTGGTGAAATGCCGCGTTTAGCACCTTTAACATCCGCGTCAACAAAGAACAAAAGACAGTAAACATGTTTTCTCGGTCTGGGAGAGGCGGCTCTCAGGGGCCGAACTTCCTGGAAGACTGGTACTCGCTGGGCACTTTGGGCTTGATGCCCTTGCTGTTGTAGTAGTCCACCACCTGGTTGGGCACCTCCGCCAACACGCTCTTAGCCAGAGCCGCCGGAGACGCCTGAGGAGGAGACAGAAGGAGAATCACAGCGCGACCACAGCACATAAAGAGGCATGAACGTGACTAACATTCCAGGCTCCTCTTTGAAGGATTATTGTGGTGGCTTCGCATTTTTATACACAATTTATCACGAACCCCCTTCACTTCACATCTTCTCATCACGCATCAGGTTTTTAGGGCCGGCTTTCTTTGCTCCAGAGAGCCATTCGTTCCATTTCATTACTGTGCTTCTCAGAGCCGTCACAATAATCTAAGTTGTGAGCAAGAACGCTCAGTTTATAGATGCTTTTGATTTAGCTGCTGGAAACTGATTTGATCAAAGTGGAGCTTCTGCTCCACTCGGAGGCGTCAGTCTAACTTTTAGACCCTTGACATCTCGAGTCAGATTTCTTCTCTGGATGTTAAACAATTTATCGCCTGGAAAGAGAGTCAGCAGCTCCGACTCTGAGGCAAAGATATTCTCTCAGAACGAGGCTGTAACCTGTTCAGGAGCAAAGGATTATGGGACAGAGCGGAGCGGCGTCAGCAGAGATGCAGGTGTTGTACCGACCGCAGAGGAATGTGAGCCTCCAGCTCAAGTTCTCGATATACGGGTTGATCTAATAATATAAAAGGATTAAAAGAATAATAATTAGATTGTGGCTGTAAGAGGTTGAAACTAGTTTACTTGGCAGAGCTCAGACGTCGGGAAGGAGACGCTCTGCTTCCTGTTCAAATGATCAGGATTCCCTGTGAAGGTTCTCTGAGGATGGGAGCTGATCTACAACCCACCGGAGGGATTATAGATCCAATCCGGTCACGGAGCAGCAGGAGCTGCAGGACGCGGTTTCTCACCAGTGAAATGCCAAAATACGGCACAGGAAACACAAAGAATGCATGTCTGCTATGTCCAAACAGACTCTAAATGTGATGCTAACGTTAGCTGGCTAGCTAACGGTACCAGCGACCGACCTACAGCGTGAGCGAGAGCCGATCAGCAGCTGCCGGTAACCGCACGGCGACCGCCGTACACGGCTGGGTGTTTGGAAGGAGACTTCCCGTTGTGCTGGAGGCTCATCATTCAGTTCTTCACCCCGAAAACAAACGGCCATTGTTCTTTAAAAAATAAATCTGTCCATGCAGCACTTTGCTCTTTATTATGCAGAACGACAGCCATGTTTTTAATGGAGTATTTAATCGGTCAAACATATTTCCACAGGCGGAAAATCAGCTGAAATCTGGATGTTGTTTCCCCTCAGCAACAAAAGCTCTGCGGTGACACGAGGATTCATAAGAAGCCACAAAATCAGCTTTTATACATTTTCGCGGTCTGCTTTTAGTGTGTCAGGAAACAATATCAAACACAAGACAGCTGGAACGGTTCCTGATCCCATTCTTGCTCCCCAGAGGATGCATTGTTTGAAGCTCTAATTAGTGTGTGATCTCTTCCTCTAGAATCCGCCTCAGGACTTCGCCTCACTGACTAACTTATGAATCATTTCCACCACAGAACCAACGTGTTTGTTTAAGAATCATCGCTGTCTTGGTTTTTGGCCGCAGTTGTTTAATTTAGTAGAAATAACCTGAAATCTAATTAGTGACCAATTGGCAAAACAAATAATAATGAGATGCAGCCCCTCAGATATATGCACACACATTAAAGCACACATGCATAATGTACCACACATTATATGCACGGTGGATTCTACTTTTGGGAGAAAGCCCTTCTGCTGCTGTCAAATATAGAATCGCTTCCTTTTTGCTTCCAGAAGACAGAAACTCTCTTTCATCAGGCAGAATACACCCGGCGCTGTGAAGAGATAAATCTGCTCCGTACTGTAACCTTCAGACTTGTTAAAAGGCTGGAAATTCATTTGAGAGAAATATATTATGTCCCACTTACGATTGCTTGGCAGATTGCCAACACGTCTCCCTTCTTAAAACGGAAAAACTAATTTCTTCAATAACTTCACACTCCTCTTCCAACCTTCTGCTCTTCTTGGCTCATCGTCGTCCACAGCTCCAATATTTAAGTTATATATACACACTGTATAATATTATGTGAAGAAGACATCTTGTTTCAAGTGAACACCATCTGGTTAAAGGCTTTAGCTCAATGTGTTGTAATGATGACAAACTGCAGAAAGCGAACACAGATTATTAGGAAACGAGGCAAAGCAAAGTTAAATAGTTGCTCATTTTGAATCGTGTTTGGGAGTCGTTACTGTTTGCTAAAACAAAATGAGGGAATGATTATTTCAGTCCACCGACATGTTGATGTTATTAACTACAACGAGGGTCACACAGTCCATCAGTTCATTTCAATTAAAAGCTCATTTTGGAGATTGTTTTTCAGTTACTGCTAATTGAAGGTAATCACTTCCTGCGGCTCTCGTTTCAAAGTAAAACCTTTTGCATTTACGACTCGTGCTTTCATTGTTAAGCAGCTGTAGGAAATGAATTACACGGTCAGTTAATGTTCCCACAGACGTGTACATGAGGTGTAAAACAAGGTGTCCGTTAGCAGGAATTAATGAACCGTCCTCAGAGGCCATTAAGGTCTGATAACGTACACCTCAAGACCCCAATGAAACCATTGTCACTTCATTTTATTATATTTTCACGCCTTTTGCCACCAAAATAAATAAAAAAACGTTCACTCAGTCCTCGGTAAACCTGTGGATTTGACTCATACCTGGAGACGTTATTACAAACAATACATTTAGCATTGTTTGTGTATTAACTTCCCACTTTGTTGATGTCTTTGTGTTGATTTAATCTTTTCAGCTTCTATTTTATTTAATAGTTTAAATCGATATCATTCCCAACCCGTCACACGGTTTAGTAAAAGGTCGATGCAACGTTGACCAGGTGAAAGTCTCTGCAGCAGAAGATAATATTGTGTCTCTGCACGACGAGCCCACGAGGAACAAACACAGTTCTAGAAACTGTAAAGGACCCAGGATCGCACCTTGGGGAACTCCTCTGTAGAAAAGAACTTTAGGACAAAGACGGCGACAGAGAAGCTCACTCCTGTTTAGATGAATGGAGTTGAACGGATGTTTTCATCTCAGGAGAACCCGACAGACTCACGTGCTTGAAGTTGCGGAAAGGAACGAACTGGACGATGTCCCGGAGGACGGGCTCTCCTTTGGGCGATCGCAGGATCCCGTCGTCGCCGTCCAGCATCTGCATGTCGCTGAAGTCGGCGTTCCCGATCCCGACGATGATGACGGACATGGGGAGGTGGGAGGCCTGCACGATGGCCTCCCTCGTGTCGGCCATGTCGGTGATGACGCCGTCCGTCAGGATCAGCAGGATGAAGTATTGCTGCGAGCCGGAGGAAAGGGAACAAAACCAACCGAGTCAGGGAACCAGAAACTACTCTCAGGTTGTCATTTATTACATATATTTATATACAAATAACAATATATGTATAAATATATATATATATATATATATATATGTATATATATGTATATACAAATAACAATATATATGTATAAATATATACATGTATTTATATATACAAATAACAATATATATGTATATATATATATATATATATATATATATATATATATATATATATAAATAAATATATACATATATTTATATATACAAATAACAATATGTGTATGTATAAATATATATTACAAATATATACATATATTTATATATACAAATAACAATATATATGTATATTTATTTATATATATATAAAAATAAATAGATTTATATATAAAAATATACATTTATATATATGTATTTATATATATAAATATATATATAAATATGAATATGAATATATATAAAAATATATGTGTATATATATACATAATATATATAGTTATATATATATATATGTATATAACTATATATGTATAAAACTATATATATATATATATATATATGTATTTATATATAAATATATATATATATAAATACATATATTTATATATACAAATATATATATATATATATATATATTTATATATATATATATATTTCTTTATATATAAATACAAGATATGTATGCATTTTTATATATGTATATAAATATATATATATATATATATATATATATATATATATATACATAAGTAATTTTATATAAATATATATAGATATATAGATATAAATAAATAATAAATATATTAATTTCTATATATTTCATATCTATACTATCACCTTAAACATTTTTACTGTAAAAATGATGTTGAAACCATAAACTAAATTAAAATAATGAGCTTTTATCTAACCACAAATATTAAGCAAGAGAGCCGGTCAGCTCTGCTGGGCGTTTCTCACCATGGCCTCTTTGGTGTGGACCTCCTGCGAGGCGGAGTGGGCGACCTTCTGGATGATGGGGGCGATGTTGGTGGGCCCGTAGAGCTGCAGCCGGGGGAGGCAGGCCTGGTAGGCCTCCACCACGCCCTGGATGCCTGAACACAGGACACGGTTAACCACCTTAAACCCTTTAAAGGGTCCGGCGGTTCCTCCAGGACACAACCAGCAGGAGGAGAGGACCTCGCTCTCTCTGGGTGTGATAGACGTGTCCCAGCATGCTCGGCGGCAGCAGGGCTGTGATTTAGTGTCAAAAGGTCCTTGATAACAACATCTCCTTCACACACACACACACACACACACACACACGTCTTAATTAAGAGTCTCTCTCTCTCTCTCTGAGCCGAACGATGACCTTTGCAGCCAAGAGGGCGAGAGAGCTCCAGCTGAACAGTCTCTCTCTCGTGGCGTAGCTTGTTAGCTAGCGGGCTAATTAGCGCCGTGCAGTCCGCTGAGTTTGAGATGTTTTATTATTGATCCTGAGAGATTCTTGTGTTTCAGGCACAGAGACATCAATAAGAGAAATAAGAGCAGATACAACATCAGAATAAATAAAAAAAGAAGTAAAAGTAGTTAAAGAATAATAGAAGATCTATTTCTACACCTGCTTCAAGTGCTTTGTGCTAAGCTAAACCCAGTTGACTGGATTCTGAGGCTTCCTGATGCGTGACTTGTGGCAAAATCAGTTTCCATTCCAGTTTATTCCACTAAAATACATTATTTTCTTGTATATATTATTATTATTTCTTGACATTTTATTTCTGCAATATCTTATGTCTTGAATTCTTATTATTAATAACAACTTTAACTGGACTGTGTTTCTAATTATTTAGTTTTAAATGTATCTGCTTCATAGTTTCTCAATTTAGCAACTTATCAAAATGATTGAAAAAGAAAAGTTAATAATAACTCCACAAATATGAATCCAGTCTCAGTGGAGCTTTAAATGAGTCCGTCAGAGAGAGAGAGAGAGAGAGAGAGAGAGAGAGAGAGAGAGAGAGGGTGAGAGAGAGAGAGAGAGAGAGAGAGAGAGGGCGAGAGAGAGAGAGAGAGAGAGAAAATGAAAGTGCCTACCTGCACACTCCGGATTCTCTTCGTTAAAATTCACTGCAAAGTCGTGGGAGACCTGAAGAAGAGGAGGAGGAGGAAGAGGAGAGGAGGAGAGATACAGGAAGTCAGTTTGATGTCTTCATCATAAAACACAACCTGCAGAAAGAGCTTCAACAACGACGTCATCTGAAGCAGCAACAGAAACGTGTTTTACTTCTGAAGTCACATGATCTCGCTCTGACCTCCGGCTCCTGAATGGAGATAATCAGCAGCCGCCGAGTGCTGCACGGCATCATGGGAAGAGAAGTGAAGGAGCAGCACCCCAGGGTGACGAGGAGGAGGCCGGCTGGTAATTACCGGCGTCCCCCCCCCCATTCCCCTGCAGACAGAGAGCATGCTGGGAGAGGCGGCGAGCTGAGCAGCTCAATTACCTTGTAGTCTGGAGGGATCTGAGCGCCGAAGCCGAACGCCGGGAACATTTTGTCACTGCGAGAAGAAAAGAGAAGAGAAGAGAAGAGAAGAGAAGAAAAGACAAGAAAGAGAAGAAAAGAAAAGAAAGAGAAGAAGTCAGGCAGTAGAAATGGAAACGAGGCGTTGTGATTGGCTGCCAGCGGGAGCTAACGAGCTCATTCAGAGCGCCTTCAACACAAAGCACAGGAATCCCACGAAGAGTAAAAGAGAAATGCATTTCATAGTTTTATCCCCGAAGTCAAAATGATCCACTTGAATCCAACGTTATTTTCTTTTGTTCTGTTGTTGTTGACACTTTTCTTATTTTAGAGAGAAACTATTTGAAAATGTCATCAGAACCGGAACAGAAATGTTTCAGAGAACTATTTCTTGACAAAAAACAACTTATCCAACCGCCCAGTATGTCTGCAGGTTCGAGGATGGTGATTGGGCGACTTCTCTGGTTGTATAGAAGTCTATGCTTCATGTGTTAAAGCTGCATTCTCTCTCCTGGCCACCAGGGGGCGACTCCTCTGGTGGTATAGAAGTCAAACCTCACGTCACTCCTCCTCAGTCCAGATATGGTCACTTCCTGTTCACTGGTTGCAAAAAAACAAGATGGCGACGGGCCAAACGCCAAACTGGAGGCTTCAAAATGAGGTCACCGTGTGAACCTTCTAAAGCCACTCTGGGTTGATCTGTGTTCTCAGAGAATAAGAGGATAAAAAAAGATTTGATTTTAATTCAACTTCAGGCCTGAGCTTTCGTTTCAAACAGAGTTCCTCAAACTAAACACAGCAGGAAGAAAGATCTTCAGGGTTTCTCTTCACAGGGAATTAAAACTCTCTTTCTAAAGATGTGCGATTAGAAAAGCCTGCGTGGGACAGAGAGTGAAGCCTGAAGGGTTTTTAAAAGTCTCTCCGCCAGAAGAAGAAGAAAACTGTCAGCTTCCAAAAAGCAAATAGAAGAAGACAAAGACGTTCTTCTGGATCTGAATAAAACACGTATTTCTATGAACAGAAGTGAAGGCGTTCTGAGCGTACTGTCCCTTTAATGAATGGACGCGTGCGATTGGCCGATGGGCTCACCTGTCGTAGTCCTGGCAGATCTCCCCCACGGCCACCAGGGCCTTCAGGTACTCGTTGGGCTGGTACGGGTGGATGTAGTGCAGCGAGCAGCTGTTTCCTGGGTCTCCGTTGGACGCCGTGAAGTCGATGGCGACCTGGAGACACGACAGCCAATCAGAGACCGGCGTCAGTACGAATGTCCGTGAATCCGGTTACTGCGGGTTTGAGCTCTTCGTTATTATCGACCGTGTTTGAGGCTCTTGAGACGAGAGGTTGTTCTCAAATCTATTTTACTAGTTTTTAGTGGAAAAAACACTTTGATAATTAACATTTAAAGAAATAGGAATAAAACCAGGTGAGTAATATCGTGTTTCTGCGTTTGATCCTCTGATTGCGTGTTTTAAAGCGCCGTCTTAAAGCAGCGGTCATACACATTCTGACCAATGGTTCCATGACTTTTCCGTGACTTTTAACCAAATTTCCACGACGTTTAACCAAATGTCCATGCTGTGTGTGTATGTTTAACCACATTCCATGACTTTTCACCAAATCTCCACGACTTTTAATCAAATTTCAACGACTTTTAACCAAATTTCAACCACTTTTAATCAAATTTCCATGACTTTTCTATGACTTTTAAAAAAATTCCATGACCAAACATTTTGTGAAATCTGAAAAAGTGAGTAAATGTAGTATTTAAACTAACAATGAGAATACAAAGCATACAGTAAACCTTAAATGACTCAAATGAATGAGACAATAGTTTGATTAAAAGAATAAACATTTATATAGATGCCTGTATGTATGCCTGCTTATATTCTGAGTCTTTCTTTTAAAAGCATATTAATTATTTCAAACTCAGCGTAAATGAACGTCATGACACATGAATATAACACATTTACATGACTTTTACTAAACCTTTGGGATTTTTTTTTGTCCTGGAAATAACCATTTTAAAACTCCATGACTTTTCCAGGTTTTCCATGACCGTAAGAACCGTCTTAAAGCCTTAAAGCTACTACGAGGAACTTTCATGTCGAGCTGGTTCTGGCGGCCCCTGTGGACATAAGAGGTAGTGTTGGTTCTGGCGCCCCCTGTGGACTAAAGAGGTAGTGTTGGTTCTGGTGCCCCCTCTGGACTAAAGAGGTAGTGTTGGTTCTGGTGCCCCCTGTGGACTAAAGAGGTAGTGTTGGTTCTGGTGCCCCCTGTGGACTAAAGAGGTAGTGTTGGTTCTGGTGTGCCCCGTGGACTAAAGAGGTAGTGTTGGTTCTAGTTCCCCCTGTGGACTAAAGTGGTAGTGTTGGTTCTGGTGCCCCCTGTGGACTAAAGAGGTAGTGTTGGTTCTGGCGCCCCCTGTGGACTAAAGAGGTAGTGTTGGTTCTGGTGCCCCCTGTGGACTAAAGAGGTAGTGTTGGTTCTGGCGCCCCCTGTGGACTAAAGAGGTAGTGTTGGTTCTGGCGCCCCCTGTGGACCAAAGAGGTAGTGTTGGTTCTAGCGCCCCCTGTGGACTAAAGAGGTAGTGTTGGTTCTGGTGCCCCCCGTGGACTAAAGAGGTAGTGTTGGTTCTGGCGCCCCCTGTGGACTAAAGAGGTAGTGTTGGTTCTAGTGCCCCCTGTGGACTAAAGAGGTAGTGTTGGTTCTAGCGCCCCCTGTGGACTAAAGAGGTAGTGTTGGTTCTAGTGCCCCCTGTGGACTAAAGAGGTAGTGTTGGTTCTAGTGCCCCCTGTGGACTAAAGAGGTAGTGTTGGTTCTAGCGCCCCCTGTGGACTAAAGAGGTAGTGTTGGTTCTGGCGCCCCCTGTGGACTAAAGAGGTAGTGTTGGTTCTAGTGCCCCCTGTGGACTAAAGAGGTAGTGTTGGTTCTAGCGCCCCCTGTGGACTAAAGAGGTAGTGTTGGTTCTGGCGCCCCCTGTGGACTAAAGAGGTAGTGTTGGTTCTAGTGCCCCCTGTGGACTAAAGAGGTAGTGTTGGTTCTAGCGCCCCCTGTGGACTAAAGAGGTAGTGTTGGTTCTAGTGCCCCCCGTGGACTAAAGAGGTAGTGTTGGTTCTAGTGCCCCCTGTGGACTAAAGAGGTAGTGTTGGTTCTAGTGCCCCCTGTGGACTAAAGAGGTAGTGTTGGTTCTAGTGCCCCCTGTGGACTAAAGAGGTAGTGTTGGTTCTAGCGCCCCCTGTGGACTAAAGAGGTAGTGTTTGTTCTGGCGCCCCCCGTGGACTAAAGAGGTAGTGTTGGTTCTGGCGCCCCCTGTGGACTAAAGAGGTAGTGTTGGTTCTAGCGCCCCCTGTGGACTAAAGAGGTAGTGTTGGTTCTGGCGCCCCCTGTGGACTAAAGAGGTAGTGTTGGTTCTGGCGCCCCCTGTGGACTAAAGAGGTAGTGTCTCTGAGTCCTGGTTCTGGTTCTCTAGGCTCAGCCGTCACTTCTTTCCTGATCGGAGCTTCTCAGCTGTTTGAGTTCACGTCACGAAACTCAGTAAAACTTGTGGAGACAAACTGACACCTTTCCTGTGTTTAGAAATAAAGACGTTACGTAAATACATCGTTTAGCATATTCTCCGTCGCTAAATAAGCTCCGGCAGGTTCAGAGGGAAACGAGGAGACGCTCAAACACACCACAGTGTTCTGCTTTCCTCCGGAGACGACGTGAACAATAAAGCATCATCTGATACGAGAGGAGAGCACGGTTCTGTTCGTGTCTCTGCCCGACTGAAGGAAGACGTGCATCCCAGCATGCACTGGGGTTTAATACAATCACGCTGTGTTGAGGAGGTTTGAATGGAGATGAACAGCAGCTCGTTTTTACACACTCGTTTTATTTATTTCTTGTCTGTTTTAAATGATTGAAAATTAGTTAGATAACTAGCTAACTAGCATACAGCTAACTAGCTACCATGCTTCATGTGTTAAAGCTGCATTCTCTCTCCTGACCACCAGGGGGTGACTCCTCTGGTTGTATAGAAGTCTATTTTAATATTATTTGTGTGATTGTGAGCTTTTTTAATTTATTTGGTTGAACTGGTCGGATCCCAGTAAGACACTGAGGCTGCTGCACAAGTCACCGTGGTTACCGTTTCCATGGCAACATCATAAATTACTCCCAAGTGCACGAGAGTCTTTTATTTCTTTTTTCTTTTTCTTTTTCTTCTTCTTCTTCTCTCGACAGGAACAATACCTCTGGGAGTGTGTGTGTGTGTGTGTGTGTGTGTGTGTGTGTGTGTGTGTGTGTGTATGTGTATGTGTATGTGTGTGTGTGTGTGTATGTGTATGTGTATGTGTATGTGTATGTGTATGTGTGTGTGTGTGTGTGTGTGTGTGTGTGTGTGTGTGTTTCTCACTGTAAACTGGATCTGACAGCCCCCCATGATGTAATCCAGGAAGGAATGCATCTTGATGATCTGCAGACAAAACATTTCATGTTTTATAAATTTCAATCAGCTGTTTCCTTCATTCACATTTAGACCAGCTGACTGCTGTCGGCCAATCAGATTCATGTACACTCTGTTGCTGCTGAGGAGAATTCATTCACTCTGACATCAGAGAGCTTCTTCAACTTAAAGGGCCACACACACTGAAGCCGCTTCAGGGCGTCACATGGTCCTGTCTTACATTGTCTCTGTAATATATATATATATATATATATATATATATATATATATATATATATATGTATCATCATGATATCAATCATGAGGTCATAGTTTCACTGAGGAGCTCAGAATTTAATGTTTTTTACACAATCTGAATAAGTAAACTTTTTATTTGAGACATTTTAAATGAGACACGTAGAATAAAATAAAATGTTTTTGAAAATCTGACGATAATGTCGACTTTCAGCTTCTGGCTTCAATAAACGGGGAAGTCCTGGCCGTTGTTTAAAAGAAAACAAGCTTTTAAATCCTGATTTTTACTGGTTTAAACTGGTTTAAACTGGTCTGTCCTGCTCATTCTGATGGTTATAAAAGGATGAAGGATCATTTGAGCTCTGAATGAACAAGTCCTGCCTCTGAATGCTGTGATTGATGCAATTTGCCGGTTCGTGTTTTTTAAATCAAATTTTGTTCAGCTGTTTGCAGTCTTCAGCAGTTTGCAGTCTTCAGCAGTTTGTAGTCTTCAGCAGTTTGTAGTCTTCAGCTGTTTGCAGTCTTCAGCTGTTTGCAGTCTTCAGCAGTTTGTAGTCTTCAGCAGTTTGTAGTCTTCAGCTGTTTGCAGTCTTCAGCTGTTTGCAGTCTTCAGCAGTTTGCAGTCTTCAGCAGTTTGTAGTCTTCAGCAGTTTGTAGTCTTCAGCTGTTTGCAGTCTTCAGCAGTTTGCAGTCTTCAGCTGTTTGCAGTCTTCAGCAGTTTGTAGTCTTCAGCAGTTTGTAGTCTTCAGCTGTTTGTAGTCTTCAGCAGTTTGTAGTCTTCAGCTGTTTGTAGTCCTCAGCAGTTTGTAGTCTTCAGCAGTTTGTAGTCTTCAGCAGTTTGTAGTCTTCAGCTGTTTGTAGTCTTCAGCTGTTTGTAGTCTTCAGCAGTTTGTAGTCTTCAGCTGTTTGTAGTCTTCAGCTGTTTGTAGTCTTCAGCAGTTTGTAGTCTTCAGCTGTTTGTAGTCTTCAGCAGTTTGTAGTCTTCAGCTGTTTGTAGTCTTCAGCTGTTTGTAGTCTTCAGCTGTTTGTAGTCTTCAGCAGTTTGTAGTCTTCAGCTGTTTGTAGTCTTCAGCAGTTTGCAGTCTTCAGCTGTTTGTAGTCTTCAGCAGTTTGTAGTCTTCAGCTGTTTGTAGTCTTCAGCTGTTTGTAGTCTTCAGCAGTTTGTAGTCTTCAGCTGTTTGTAGTCTTCAGCTGTTTGTAGTCTTCAGCAGTTTGTAGTCTTCAGCTGTTTGTAGTCTTCAGCAGTTTGTAGTCTTCAGCAGTTTGTAGTCTTCAGCTGTTTGTAGTCTTCAGCAGTTTGTAGTCTTCAGCAGTTTGTAGTCTTCAGCTGTTTGTAGTCTTCAGCTGTTTGCAGTCTTCAGCTGTTTGTAGTCTTCAGCAGTTTGTAGTCTTCAGCTGTTTGTAGTCTTCAGCTGTTTGTAGTCTTCAGCAGTTTGTAGTCTTCAGCTGTTTGTAGTCTTCAGCAGTTTGTAGTCTTCAGCTGTTTGTAGTCCTCAGCAGTTTGCATCAGTCTGAGTGAGGCTCTGGATGCAGAACGTCTCTGCTCTCATTCTGTCGCCTCCACAGGAGTCTGTTTCCTTTCCTCCTCGTCCATCCAGTGCTAATGAGCTGAGATTTGTTTCCTCGTCTTCAAACCTTCGTCAGGCTGTGAAGCGTCATGGAGGCTGAACGCTGTCTGAGGAGGAGGAGGAGGAGGAGGAGGAGGAGGATTCCCTCGACTCAACGCTGAAGCGTCTGGCCGGCCAAATAGACTTCAGTCAGACCAGATATATACGTATATATATACATATATATATACATATTTTATATATATATATAAATATATATATATATATATATAAATATATATATATATATAAATATATATATATATATATGTATGTATGACACCTCGTCTTCTTCTGAGGAATGCGTTAATGTCGATGATGGAATGAGATCCAGGAGCACAACTACAAGGTTTTATTGACTCTGAATATACTTATATACATTTACTACTCAGAAGTACTACTCCATCTTTTTGTGAAGACATGAGGAGGAGGAGGAGGAGAAGCAGGATGAGGAGGAAGAGGAGATCATGTGACAGATCCACAGCGACAGAGTGGAGTCGTCTGCATATCGATGAGCTTCTTGTTCAGACTGAAGCTGGTGGGCTCGGCTCAGCGCCTTGTGGAACTCCACCTTTAATACAGTTCCTTTAGTCATTGCATTTTGTTTGTGAACACATTAGTTTTTCCTCAGCTGTGAGAAGTGTTGGGTTGTCATGTCCTCCAGCGAGGAGCTCGTGTTTTCACTTTTTGTTTGTTTACTTTTTTTCTTCATGAAATTGGCAGCCGTTCGGGCCGATGAATATTAATGATATTAGTCATATTCTGGAGCCGATCTGAGTTTGACCTTTTGGGTTTGGCTCATTAACACGACAGTTTGGTGCGTAACACAAACCCCCGCAAAGTCTCAAAGGTCAGATTTCCCAGCAGCACGTGAACACACCACGAGGGAACAGAGTGAAAAGGCTCCGCTCACCTTGCACTGGTTCAGAATGACGATGCCAGAGTTCTTGTAGTTCTTCTTCTTCACGCTGTATTTGGGGTTCAGACACGGCCACTGCACCTGAACACATAAAGTATGTTATATATTATATTATTATAGTATTATTATAATAGTGTTAGTATTACACTAAACGTATTCATATGGTAAACGAACAAAAAGAATAATGCAAAACATACATGAGCTACAATAACAACTTTAAAAACTACAGAACGATGAAACCGTTATGCATGAAATAATAATTGATACATTTTCTAGTTTTTAAACAGGAAGTCTCTGGAAATCAACATGTGTTCATCAAGAGAAACCAATGCAGAAGAAAACATTCACTCCACTTGTTGTGATCATGAACTATCCTCCTTTTCTCTATTCATAATGTTTCCTTTCAAAACATATTTTATTTGAAGCATTCTTCATTTATTCATTGCTTTGTTTTTAATGCATTTTGCAACACTCTGAATTGTGTATGAAATATGCCTGACAGGGAAACCCGAACCGAAGTGGTTTATTTCTTTGTGAACTAAACAAACCTGCAGCGTTGTGTTGTCTCTCATAAAGGAGACAAAGAAGCATGTTGTGGTCTAACACAGCTGTAGGATAGTGGAAGTCTAACAGTCGTTAATAAACCACACGCCTCTCTGCAGACGGACGGTTTGCTGCATCAAAGCGTTGAACCTCGGACCTTTTTTACAAACTCTTCTCAAAAGCACACGTTTCCACCTGTGAGCCGCTAGCTAGCTGATACACATCGCCTCGTGGTTAACGTTGAGGAGACGACTGGTTCTAGTCAACAAAATAATAATGCAACAAACGTAACAACGCACCTTTATTAATAAATAACAACCCGCCCATAGCGGCCTTTCTTCTTATCCAGCGTTCATACACATTCTGACCAATGGATTCATGACTTTTCACCAAATGTCCATGAAATCTGGGTGTAAACAGTAAAAAGTGAGTAAATGTAGTATTTAAACTAACAATGAGAATACAAAGCATACAGTAAACCTTAAATGACTCAAATGAATGAGACAATAGTTTGATTAAAAGAATAAACATTTATATAGATGCCTGTATGTATGCCTGCTTATATTTTGAGTCTTTCTTTTAAAAGCATATTCATTATTTCAAACTCATTGTAAATGAACGTCATGAACACATGAATATAACACATTTACATGACTTTTACTAAACTTTGGGGATTTTATTGGGGTGGATTATTCGCGCCGCGTCCTTCGCGTCTGTGCATGTACTTTGCATCATGTGATCTACTCGCGCGTCAGATCCGCAACACGTTTGTTGTGAACGC
Source organism: Myoxocephalus aenaeus (assembly GCA_038501785.1). Taxonomy (NCBI): domain Eukaryota; kingdom Metazoa; phylum Chordata; class Actinopteri; order Perciformes; family Cottidae; genus Myoxocephalus; species Myoxocephalus aenaeus. The sequence continues at coordinate 74,746 of JBAMJR010000692.1, read as the reverse complement.
AGCATTGTGTTACGTCACGAGAACAAAATAGCATTCAATATTGTTTCTTCTGAAGACGGAAAACTTCCAGCAGAACATGACAGACATGAAAGAGTGCGCTACAGGGAAGCTACTCCTTCACTGTGCTGCTGTGTCGCTCACAGTGTTGGTCCGATAAACCCTGAGGAACGGTCTCTCTGCTGCAGCATCGTCTGCTCCCGATGCAGAAAGCTCTGCATTCAACGTGTCGGCGGTTCAATGCCAGCATTGTTTGTGCCTGTCTGGCTGCGGTGACCTGGATGCCAGCAGAGAGGACTAATCCTGACTCCAATGCTGGAGACAAACCGGTGAAGCAGACATAAGGAAACATGCCAGAGACCTGCGTGGAATATGAATATGAATATGATGAGATGTTACTGCAACAGCTGACGGATGACTGTTTACAGACACAGAGAGAGCAAATCAACTCCAACCAGCTGCTGCTGCCAGGCAGGTGTGTGTGTGTGTGTGTGTGTGTGTGTGTGTGTGTGTGTGTGTGTGTGTGTGTGTGTGTGTGTGTGTGTGTGTGTGTGTGTGTGTGTGTGTGTGTGTGTGTGTGTGTGTAGCAGCAGGTTTGTGTTTATTCTCTGTCTTTGCCAGACAGACAACAAACGGCTGTTTGATGTTTGATGTCGATGCTTATGACAGGAAACAGACGTCTCAGGCGATTTCAAAATAAAAGCATCCAGCAGCTGATCTCTAAAGACGAAGATTCAGCCATAAAAAGATCAAACACCGTGACTAAGTCCTCAGAGGTGTGGACGACAGTATTCATATCACTGTAATAATATATCATAAATATATTAAAATAGTGTCCCAGCTGACGCGTTGTATTGATGGAAGGAGGAGGCGAAAGAGGAGCTGGAGGAGGAGGAGGAAAAGGAGAAAGAGGAGGAAGGGAGAGCTCCCGGGAGGCTTCGGGTTGAGAGCAGACTGTCAGCTGAGGAAGGAGGCCAGTAAATAAAACCAGAACAGAGGAAGAAGAAGAAGAAGAAGAAGAAGAAGAAGAAGAAGAAGAAGAAGAAGAAGAAGAAGAAGAAGAAGAAGAAGAAACGAAGCCAAGAGGTCAGCATTGAGGACGGAGACATCTTGGGTTTTGGTCGTCGCAATTTTAGTTTTTGACTTTTGCCGTTTAGTTTTTGGGTTCATCCCCTCCCCAACAATAACTTGGTTCTGGTCATCCTCCATCTTGGTTTTTGACCGTCTCATAAAAAAACTTCCAAACACGACGGAAACCCCCGAACTTCGAGCTCGTCTCACAGGACGCCGCATGGAACCAGGAAACAGGCCGAGAGGAACGCAGCGGGATAACAGCGTGACGCTGGAACCTGAACAGGAGATTTGTTGAGAAAAAGAAAAGCAGATCTGTTTTTCTGTGCTCTCGTCTCACGGAGGGTTTGGACGTCATGAGAAGCCGAGACGATCCGTCTCCTCGTCCTGGACTCCGGTGACAGAAAGATACAGGATGCATTCATCACCGGCTTCATGTTGGAATGTTTCCATGAAGGAGGATCATTACAGAGAAAACATTCACGGTAATGAGACGGCTGAGAGGCTCATCGTTAGTGTTGTCTGCAGGCGGTGAGCAGAGAGAAACACACACAACACGGGCGAGTGGCAGCAGAGCGCCGTTAGCCGAGCGCTTTAATTAGCGTCCAGCAGCCCTCCGTCTCGGCGGCGGCGTCTTCATTAGCCGCCTCCGTCTCCGCCGTCGCGGATAATTACGCCGTCTGTCGACATAAACAGTCCGGGCCCTGAAGGTGAGCTTTAAAGGGCGGTCACGCCGCTAATTGACGTATTCATGGAGTCCCGGGGCTGCGGGGCCTGACGGAGATCAAGGCCTTTCTTCTTTGAGCCTCCCGGGGTTAGCGTCTGCTGCTAACTGTGGGCTGCAGACGCTTTAGCCACGCGGCTAAACGGAAGCTAACGCCGGTCAAACGGTCACTGTGGAGGAACGGTGTTCTGTTTGTGAACCGGAGAACAGGAAGTGAGGAGGAGGGACGTAGAGACGCTGTGTGCTGTCAATCACCTTGTAGCCCCGCCCTAAAGCAATGCATCTTGTCTCATCTCATCTCATCATATCTCATCTCATCTCATCATATCTCATCTCATCATATCTCATCTCATCTCATCTCATCATATCTCATCTCATCTCATCATATCTCATCTCATCTCATCGTGTCTCATCTCACCTCATCTCATCTCATCATATATCATCTCATCATATCTCATCATATCTCATCTCATCATATCTCATCTCATCGTATCTCATCTCATCATATATCATCTCATCATATCTCATCTCATCTCATCGTATCTCACCTCATCTCATCTCATCATATATCATCTCATCTCATCATATATCATCTCATCTCATCGTATCTCATCTCATTGTATCTCATCTCATCATATATCATCTCATCTCATCATATATCATCTCATCATATATCATCTCATCATATCTCATCTCATCATATCTCATCTCATCGTATCTCACCTCATCTCACCTCATCATATCTCATCTCATCTCATCATATCTCATCTCATCGTATCTCATCGTATCTCATCTCATCTCATCTCATCATATCTCATCGTATCTCATCTCATCATATATCATCTCATCATATCTCATCTCATCTCATCATATCTCATCTCATCATATCTCATCTCATCTCATCATATCTCATCTCATCGTATCTCACCTCATCATATCTCATTTCATCGTATCTCACCTCATCTCACCTCATCATATCTCATCTCATCTCATCATATCTCATCTCATCGTATCTCATCGTATCTCATCTCATCTCATCTCATCATATCTCATCGTATCTCATCTCATCATATATCATCTCATCATATCTCATCTCATCTCATCATATCTCATCTCATCATATCTCATCTCATCTCATCATATCTCATCTCATCATATCTCACCTCATCTCATCATATCTCATCTCATCTCATCATATCTCATCTCATCGTATCTCACCTCATCATATCTCACCTCATCGTATCTCACCTCATCATATCTCACCTCATCTCATCGTATCTCACCTCATCATATCTCACCTCATCTCATCGTATCTCACATCATCATATCTCATCATATCTCATCTCATCTCATCATATCTCATCTCATCGTATCTCATCGTATCTCATCTCATCTCATCTCATCATATCTCATCGTATCTCATCTCATCATATATCATCTCATCATATCTCATCTCATCTCATCATATCTCATCTCATCATATCTCATCTCATCTCATCATATCTCATCTCATCATATCTCACCTCATCTCATCATATCTCATCTCATCTCATCATATCTCATCTCATCGTATCTCACCTCATCATATCTCACCTCATCTCATCATATCTCATCTCATCTCATCATATCTCATCTCATCGTATCTCACCTCATCATATCTCACCTCATCTCATCGTATCTCACCTCATCATATCTCACCTCATCTCATCGTATCTCACATCATCATATCTCATCGTATCTCACCTCATCTCATCGTATCTCACCTCATCTCAATGAGACAGCTTGAGAGGTTGTTGACTGAACATATGACTGAAATGTTAAAGTCGTGTCTCCTACCTGCCGTCCATCGATGGCTCCTCTCATCTCTTTGAACGAGGCCTCGAACTCTCCGATGTAGTCGTGCTTCCCGTTGGAGTCCCAGTCCCAAACGGTGCACTGAGTGGACACAAAAACAGGGACGCCTCAGTGGACAGCTGAATTATGAACTGAATGAAATCCTGTGACACATTCCAACCATCAGAGGAGAGAAGTTTGTTTTCAGGTCTGACCTTCATCACACTGGTTTATGTAATCATCATTTAGGCTCATTAGTCAGAGTTTTGTTTTTAATTCAATATTTGTTGTTGCTGATGAAGGTCACGAGTCTGTTTACTAAAATAAATCATCTCTCTGTTCAATAGTTTGGAGGAAATTAATGAGATTTTACAGGCGACTGATGGTTTGTTTGTATTTGTTGGTGATTTAGATAACAAGTCATTGCTGCTACAGAGCTTCAGTGAGTCCAGTCTGTCGGTGAGAGGACGACTGCTTATGATCCATCTTCAATAACAGATGGTCTTCAGTTTAGATCAGGGGTGTCAAACTCATTTTAGTGAAGGGGCCGCATGCTGCCCATTTTGACCTCAAGTGGGCCGGACCAGTAAAATCACAGCATATTAATGCATACATAATGACAATATTTCTCTATGTTTAAATCACTGGTGAAGCTTTTTGGATGATAAACCCTGTTTTAAAGGTCTTTCTACAATAAACTAGAAACATAAAGACCAAACATTCAGACATCAGCCCACTGTTTATCTGCCTGGGCTCTCCTCTGCAGATTCCCTCGCTTTGTGACCCCACTTTCATGACGTGATCCATTTTTAATGACTTGCAACACAATGCCTCGCGGTGAAAAATACAGTGAAATGTCCAAAAGCGTTATCCTCCATTTGCAGCTTTACTTTCTCCCTGAATTTCGTCACAAGGCCTATTTTTCTCCCAATCATTGATGGTGCACCGTCTGTAGCCCACTGACAGGACAGGTCCAGTCCACTCCACCCGGTCCAGTCCACTCCACCCGGTCCAGTCCACTCCACCCGGTCCAGTCCACTCAGACCCGGTCCAGTCCACTCAGACCCGGTCCAGTCCACTCCACCCGGTCCAGTCCACTCAGACCCGGTCCAGTCCACTCCACCCGGTCCAGTCCACTCAGACCCGGTCCAGTCCACTCCACCCGGTCCAGTCCACTCCACCCGGTCCAGTCCACTCAGACCCGGTCCAGTCCACTATGACCCGGTCCAGTCCACTCAGACCCGGTCCAGTCCACTCAGACCCGGTCCAGTCCACTCCACCCGGTCCAGTCCACTCAGACCCGGTCCAGTCCACTCCACCCGGTCCAGTCCACTCAGACCCGGTCCAGTCCACTCCACCCGGTCCAGTCCACTCAGACCCGGTCCAGTCCACTATGACCCGGTCCAGTCCACTATGACCCGGTCCAGCGCTTCAACGAGAGGCTAAAGATGTAATTGGCTGTAGTGGAGTCTGTCATGTATCAACTCAAGGAACTCCTCGGTGACGCCAAAGTCTCATCAACACCAGAATGAATACGGTTAGTTGAGCAACATCTTTAGTAATGTCAGCGCTCTCATCCATTGCAACTGAAAATGCTACTAATAACTTTACTTTATGCTTCTTTTGGCTCCAAATCTGCTGAAAGATCAGAAATCCTGTCCGTCACAGAATTCCTCGTTAGGCTAATGTCGGCATAAGCCTGTCACTTTAAAAAAAAAATATATATTTTAACAGTTATCCGGCGGGCCGAGCTGGACCCCCTGGCTGGCCGGATCCGGCCCGCGGGCCGTATGTTTGACCCCCCTGGTTTAGATGAGAACTCAACGCTGTACGGTGCAACTGAAAGAGACAAGGACCTTCAGAGCAAAGGATGAGAAAGAAGAGAAGAAATCAGCTTCATTGGTGAAAGAAACAGGAAGTTTAGATTCAAACAGGAACAGCTTCCTGTCGCCGCCTTGAGAGTTTCACAATAAAAGCATCCCAAAACAAGAGTTATCTTCATGGAAGCTCTTCTTCAGACTTCACGATACAAACAGTTTATACGATGACTGAAACATAATGTAGATGAAGCGTGGGCAATAAGAGTTGCATGTTGGGAAGTTAGAGCTAATGAAGTGGAAATTACCCAACATGCAACTCTCAGCAACCGAGTGGGATTTCATCCGTAATATAATCGAGAAATATTATCGTAAATGTTTGTGTTTCTTCTTCTGACAGAACCTTCGGTCTTTCCAACTTAAATAATGAAATGTGTCAAGTTTCATCTGGTTTGTATCATGTGAACTATTAAACATTAAAATAACACAAAACCACAACCGAGAATGAAGACATGCATGAAGACACACATGAATAAAGGTCTTGCTGGACCCTCCGTCCTCCCAGTGGAACCAGTGAGTGGCACTGGGACCAGGAAGGGAATCAATCAGACCAACGCTGAAGGTTTGACGGTTCATGAAAAATAGATCGGAGGAGGAGAAGAAGAACGCTGATGGTCTCAGAGCGAGAGAAGAGGATCACCATCTCATGAATTTACAGAGCGGACACACACACACACACACTCTCACATTATCACACACACACTCTAACACTCTCACACACACACTCTAACTCTCTCACACACACACTCTAACACTCTCACACACACACTCTAACACTCTCACACACACACTCTAACTCTCTCTCCCTCACACACACACTCTAACTCTCTCACACACACACTCTAACTCTCTCTCCCTCACACACACACTCTAACTCTCTCACACACACACTCTAACTCTCTCTCCCTCACACACACTCATGCTCCAGTTCTCATTTCAGTTTGGTGGTTTTATACTTTCATATATTCATGCAGGAGTTTCAGTGAGCAAGTGTTCCATTTACTGTGTGTGTGTGTGTGTGTGTGTGTGTGTGTGTGTGTGTGTGTGTGTGTGTGTGTGTCATAAATTCCAATATGTAAATATATCTCCTTTATATGCCCATATATTATAGAACGCCATGTGGAGCAGTTGACACGTAACATATAACATAATCTTACGCGTTTGTGACGAGATTGTCTCGTTCCTGAGATGTCTCGTTCCTGAGATTGTCTCGTTCCTGAGATGTCTCGTTCCTGAGATGTCTCGTTCCTGAGATGTCTCGTTCCTGAGATGTCTCGTTCCTGAGATGTCTCGTTCCTGAGATTGTCTCGTTCCTGAGATGTCTCGTTCCTGAGATTGTCTCGTTCCTGAGATGTCTCGTTCCTGAGATGTCTCGTTCCTGAGATGTCTCGTTCAAGAGACGGACAGACGGACGATCCAAAGACGTAGTGAAGAAGTCTCCTGGTGAAGGAGACTACTGATGAAGAAGACTTCTTGTGAAGAAGACTTCTGGTGGAGAAGACTACTGATGAAGAAGACTTCTTGTGAAGAAGACTTCTGGTGGAGAAGACTTCTGGTGAAGAAGACTCCTGGTGAAGAAGACTCCTGCTGAAGAAGACTTCTGCTGAAGAAGACTTCTGCTGAAGAAGACTCATGGTGAAGGAGACTTCTGGTGAAGAAGACTCCTGATGAAGAAGACTTCTGCTGAAGAAGACTTCTGCTGAAGAAGACTCCCGCTGAAGAAGACTCATGGTGAAGGAGACTTCTGGTGAAGAAGACTTCTGGTGAAGAAGACTCCTGGTGAAGAAGACTCCTGGTGAAGAAGACTTCTGCTGAAGAAGACTTCTGCTGAAGAAGACTCATGGTGAAGGAGACTTCTGCTGAAGAAGACTTCTGGTGAAGAAGACTCCTGGTGAAGAAGACTTCTGCTGAAGAAGACTTCTGCTGAAGAAGACTCATGGTGAAGAAGACTTCTGCTGAAGAAGACTTCTGCTGAAGACTCATGGTGAAGGAGATTTCTGGTGAAGAAGACTCCTGATGAAGAAGACTTCTGCTGAAGAAGACTTCCGGTGAAGAAGACTTCTGGTGAAGAAGACTCCTTGTGAAGGAGACTTCTGCTGAAGGAGACTTCTGCTGAAGAAGACTTCTGCTGAAGGAGACTTCTGGTGAAGAAGACTTCTGGTGAAGAAGACTCCTGGTGAAGAAGACTTCTGCTGAAGAAGACTTCTGCTGAAGAAGACTCATGGTGAAGGAGACTTCTGCTGAAGAAGACTTCTGGTGAAGAAGACTCCTGGTGAAGAAGACTTCTGCTGAAGAAGACTTCTGCTGAAGAAGACTCATGGTGAAGGAGATTTCTGGTGAAGAAGACTCCTGATGAAGAAGACTTCTGCTGAAGAAGACTTCCGGTGAAGAAGACTTCTGGTGAAGAAGACTCCTTGTGAAGGAGACTTCTGCTGAAGGAGACTTCTGCTGAAGAAGACTTCTGGTGAAGGAGACTTCTGGTGAAGAAGAGGTGGTGTATGAGTTGTCTCACCTCTCCAGGTAAAAAGTGGTATGAAAGAGAGAAGGAGAAGGACAAGAAGGAAAAACAGAAGAAGGAGAAGAACAAGAGAAGGAGAGAGAAGAAGAAGAAGGAGGAAGAGGAGGAGGAAGAGGAGGTGTTGTAAATGTTGTTTCTCTCTTGTTAAGGTCAACAGGAATCAAGTGGGGCGAGCGAGCCAATTAGAGAGAGAGAGAGAGTTATTCTATGAATATATTAATCTGAGTGATGTCATAACTGTGTCCTCATTAAACTGAATGTGACAACGAAAAACCTCTTCTCCTCTTCCTCCTCCTCCTCCCCCTCCTCCCCCTCTCCTCCTCCTCCTCCTCCTCCTCTTCCTCCCCCCCACCCCAACCCCCCTCCTCCTCCTCTTCCTCCTCTTCCTCCTCCTCTTCCCCCCCCTCCTCCTCTTCCTCCTCCTCCTCCTCCTCTTCCTCACACATTAAGGTTTAAATCGTCTCAGTGTTTCTACCTGAGCTCCTCAGAGACTTTTAATGAGCTGTCAGAATCACCACTTCATTCTTTCGGCTCGGAGGGAAATAATTTGGAGTGAATTATCGGCTCGGATAGTTTCCTCTGTGAAGACCTGAAGGAGCAGCAGAGAGCTGACGTCTCCTGTCAGGTTTATATATTTATATTTATTTATATGTATCACTCAGAGAGCAGACTCTCAGCGAGGGGCAGAACTCTGAGGACCAGCTGGACGTCGCCGCCTGGCTTTAGAAGCGTTTGGACCGCCGCCATCTTGTTTTTCTGGTCGGCAGTCAGAAGGTCCACAGAGACGGATCCAGAGCAGCAGCTTCATCATCCAGCAGCTTCATCATCATTATTACTTCCTGTCGCACCGGAGCAGCCAGGTGTTGCTCACCTGGTCACTGACTTTAAGTTGATCAAACACACTCAAGAGAGAAGAAGAAGAAGAAGAAGAAGAAGAAGAAGAAGAAGAAGAAGAAGAAGAAGAAGAAGAAGAAGAAGAAGAAGAAGAAGAAGAAGCCGAACAACGAGGAGGAAAGTAACGCGTGAAAAACTCAACCGAGTCTTCAGAGACTGTGTGTGCGTGTGTGTGTGTGTGTGTGTGCGTGCGTGCGTGTGTGTGTGTGTGTGTGCGTGCGTGTGTGTGTGTGTGTACCTGCAGCTTGCGCTCGTGGTCTCCGCTGCAGAGCGAGTTCAGAGAGACTTTGAAGGTTTTCCACACCGGGTTCAGGTTGTTCATCACCGTCTGAGAGGAAGTCGTTAGGAAATGATTTCAGAAGACGGACGAGCTTCTTCCAGAGATCAGCATCATGTTTCAGCGTCTGTGTGTGTGTGTGTGTGTGTGTGTGTGTGTGTGTGTGTGTGTGTGTGTGTGTGTGTGTGTGTGTGTGTGTGTGTGTGTGGACCTCCGTCCTGTAGACCAGCTGCATCGTGGCGTCGTCGTTCAGTCTGTAGATCTCCAGAAACGGATCAGATTTAGTGAAGAAGTCCTGCGACACAAACAGGATCGTTATTGTTTTAATAAAAGCAAACAAACACACTTTACAACATGTTTACAGCATGTATATATATATATATATATATATATATATATATATATATATATATATATATATATATATATTTAACTGGTTAACAGTGTTTGATGGAGCTCACTCAGGAATGACATGTTACATAAAGCAGGATTAAAGAAACGCATAATTATATTTCACTGTACGTTCATGATTAATAATATAACTAGTTTGATTTATTCATTTTTACAGTACTGTGTTTTTTATTTAGTAGCTGTTGCTTTTTGAACACGTGAGGTGATGAAATGTTGCTTCTACAGCTCGGACTCGATGCCTCCGCTGGAGAGGAATAACGCTCATCACGTCTCCATGTGACAGCTGCTGGTCAGTCTGACCACGAGCATGCTGGGACATTTATTATAAGCATTGTGTTTTGAAACAGTCAAGAGTTGAATTGAAAAAGAGAAACAAAATTATGCAAAAAGACAACAACAAAAAAAACTACAAAAACATAGAATAAAAAGACACACAAAGATAGAAAACAACCACAAAGAGACAAATGATTACAAATTGATACAAAATGAATACAAAGAGAAACAAAACGACTACAAAGAGAAACAGAACGACTACAAAGAGACACAACACAACTACAAAGAGACACAAAACTACAAAGAGACACAAAACAATTACAAAGAGACACAAAACTACAAAGAGACACAAAACAACTACAAAGAGACACAAAACTACTACAAAGAGACACAACACAACTACAAAGAGACACAAAACAACTACAAAGAGACACAAAACGACTACAAAGAGACACAACACGACTACAAAGAGACACAACACAACTACAAAGAGACACAAAACGACTACAAAGAGACACAACACAACTACAAAGAGACACAAAACGACTACAAAGAGACACAAAACAACTACAAAGAGACACAAAACAACTACAAAGAGACACAACACGTTCTTGAGCTGCTGACGTCGCTCTCATCATTTTCCACTTTGAGTTTCCAAACTGTTTGTTGCTCGTTGACTAAAATCTTAAACCCAGAAGTAGAAACCACAAAGACACAAAGAGTCTGACTGAAGCTTGAGGTGAAACACACACACACACACACACACACACACACACACCTTGTCGTCCAGCTTCCTGGCGCTGAAGGAGAGCTCGATGTAGTCGTCGTTCCCCGTCAGCTCCTCCGCTGAGATCTGCAGACAGACCAGGACAATAAGAATGAATACTCTTGTATTTCATTAACAAAGGAAACTAAGAACTAAACACAGAGGAACAGATCAGAATCATCAGCTTCTTCTCTGCTGTCCCTGAAGCGGCAACACATCCACGTGAGAGAAGATGATGTGTGACGTGAAACACATTCATATCAGATCAACTGAGAGGATGAAGATGAAGATATCTCAAACAGACAGGAGATCTGCTTCAATCACAGGAGACCACAGAATGACTGGAGGGAGGAGGGAAGGAAGGAGGAGGGAAGGAAGGAAGGAAGGAAGGAAGGAAGGAAGGAAGGAAGGAAGGAAGGAAGGAAGGAAGGAAGGAAGGGAGGAGGGAAGGAAGGGAGGAAGGAAGGGAGGAAATGAAAGATATAAGAAGTGAACGAGGAAGGAAGAAGTATTCCTCACTCTCTGATCTCAGATCTGTAACCGTCTCTTATCTTTCAACAACAACGAGCTGCAGCTGCTTTAGGATCAGTTTAGTTCAGCTGAAGAGGATCAGGACTAAGATCAGGTTCAGGTCTCCTGCTGTCTGACTTCACTGATCTGGGATCAGTTTAGTTCAGCTGAACTAGGATCAGGACTAAGATCAGGTTCAGGTCTCCTGCTGTCTGACTTCACTGATCTGGGATCAGTTTAGTTCAGCTGAACTAGGATCAGGACTAAGATCAGGTTCAGGTCTCCTGCTGGCTGACTTCACTGATCTGGGATCAGTTTAGTTCAGCTGAAGAGGATCAGGACTAAGATCAGGTTCAGGTCTCCTGCTGTCTGACTTCACTGATCTGGGATCAGTTTAGTTCAGCTGAACTAGGATCAGGACTAAGATCAGGTTCAGGTCTCCTGCTGGCTGACTTCACTGATCTGGGATCAGTTTAGTTCAGCTGAACTAGGATCAGGACTAAGATCAGGTTCAGGTCTCCTGCTGGCTGACTTCACTGATCTGGGATCAGTTTAGTTCAGCTCAGTTTCTGCATAAAGAGGAAAATAATGAAGCAAAGATCTGAAGAAACGACGACCTTCAACATGAAAGAAGGAAAGAAAGAGAAGATAAAAGGCTTAAGGAAAGGAAGGAAGGAGTAATGGAGAAGAAATAATTAAGGAATGAAAGCAGAGAGAAGGAGGGGAAGAGAAGGAATGAAGGATAGAACACAAAGGAGAGAGGAAAGAAGAAAAGGGAACGAAAGAGAGAACAACAAAGATGGCCGAAAAGACAAACGTCACAATGACTATTTCCTTTTCTCATGTTGAGTCTGGTGCTCCACACTCAGTGATGAAGACGAGGTGATGAAGAAGATGCTCACCGTGATGATGGCTTTCCCCACCGTGCCTCCAGGTCTGAGCAGAGCTTTACACAGTTTCCTCTGAGAGATGATCTGAAGAAAAGAAGTTTGAATACACCAATATTCATCTGTATTAAACATAACTAAGTATGAATCATCTTTATTAAACATAACTAAGTATTTATCATCTTTATTAAACATAACTAAGTATGAATCATCTGTATTAAACATAACTAAGTATGAATCATCTGTATTAAACATAACTAAGTATGAATCATCTTTATTAAACATAACTAAGTATTTATCATCTTTATTAAACATAACTAAGTATGAATCATCTGTATTAAACATAACTAAGTATGAATCATCTTTATTAAACATAACTAAGTATGAATCATCTTTATTAAACATAACTAAGTATTACTCATCTTTATTAAACATAACTAAGTATTACTCATATTTATTAAACATAACTAAGTATTACTCATATTTATTAAACATAACTAAGTATGAATCATCTTTATTAAACATAACTAAGTATTACTCATATTTATTAAACATAACTAAGTATTACTCATCTTTATTAAACATAACTAAGTATTACTCATATTTATTAAACATAACTAAGTATGAATCATCTTTATTAAACATAACTAAGTATGAATCATCTTTATTAAACATAACTAAGTATGAATCATCTTTATTAAACATAACTAAGTATGAATCATCTTTATTTAACATAACTAACATTGGAGTCGTAACCTTTAATGTGCTCAGGCGCTATGAAACAGAAGAAGGTCCCGTGGCTCTTGAGCAGAATCCTGCGTCGGCCATCTGGCCGGTGGAGGAGCTGGCAGAGACGAAGACGAGGAGGAAGACGAGGAAGAGGAGGAAGACGAGGAGGAGGAGGAGGAGGAGGAGGAGGAGGAGGAGGAGGAAGAGGAGGACGAGGACGAGGAAGAGGAGGACGAGGACGAGGACGAGGAGAAGGAGGACGAGGAGGCCGAGGAGGAAGAGGAGGACGAGGAGGAAGAGGAGGACGAGGAGGAGGAGGACGAGGCTTTTCCTGAATCTCTGCAGCCTGATTGTTTCATCACAGACAGCAGATGGAGGAAAAGACTCCGGATGGTTTCCGTTTCCTCGGCTTTCATCTTTTTGTTCTCTGGGCCACGAGGCTGAAGGAGAAGCGTGAGCCTGGAAATAGTCCCCCGACGATGGCACTAACTTTAAAGGGCCAGTTCGTCTGATGAAAACTCCACGTGTTTGAAGAGATAACTGGGAATGTTTACTTAAAGGGCCAGTGTGTGGTGTTTATGTTTACTTAAAGGGCCAGTGTGTGGTGTTTATGTTTACTTAAAGGGCCAGTGTGTGGTGTTTATGTTTACTTAAAGGGCCAGTGTGTGGTGTTTATGTTTACTTAAAGGGCCAGTGTGTGGTGTTTATGTTTACTTAAAGGGCCAGTGTTTGGTGTTTATGTTTACTTAAAGGGCCAGTGTGTGGTGTTTATGTTTACTAAAAGGGCCAGTGTGTGGTGTTTATGTTTACTTAAAGGGCCAGTGTGTGGTGTTTATGTTTACTTAAAGGGCCAGTGTTTGGTGTTTATGTTTACTTAAAGGGCCAGTGTGTGGTGTTTATGTTTACTAAAAGGGCCAGTGTGTGGTGTTTATGTTTACTTAAAGGGCCAGTGTTTGGTGTTTATGTTTACTTAAAGGGCCAGTGTTTGGTGTTTATGTTTACTTAAAGGGCCAGTGTGTGGTGTTTATGTTTACTTAAAGGGCCAGTGTGTGGTGTTTATGTTTACTAAAAGGGCCAGTGTTTGGTGTTTACGTTTACTTAAAGGGCCAGTGTTTGGTGTTTATGTTTACTTAAAGGGCCAGTGTGTGGTGTTTATGTTTACTAAAAGGGCCAGTGTTTGGTGTTTACGTTTACTTAAAGGGCCAGTGTTTGGTGTTTACGTTTACTTAAAGGGCCAGTGTGTGGTGTTTATGTTTACTTAAAGGGCCAGTGTTTGGTGTTTATGTTTACTTAAAGGGCCAGTGTGTGGTGTTTATGTTTACTTAAAGGGCCAGTGTGTGGTGTTTACATTTACTTAAAGGGCCAGTGTTTGGTGTTTATGTTTACTTAAAGGGCCAGTGTGTGGTGTTTATGTTTACTAAAAGGGCCAGTGTGTGGTGTTTACGTTTACTTAAAGGGCCAGTGTGTGGTGTTTATGTTTACTAAAAGGGCCAGTGTGTGGTGTTTATGTTTACTTAAAGGGCCAGTGTTTGGTGTTTATGTTTACTTAAAGGGCCAGTGTGTGGTGTTTATGTTTACTTAAAGGGCCAGTGTGTGGTGTTTATGTTTACTAAAAGGGCCAGTGTGTGGTGTTTATGTTTACTTAAAGGGCCAGTGTTTGGTGTTTATGTTTACTTAAAGGGCCAGTGTGTGGTGTTTATGTTTACTTAATGGGCCAGTGTGTGGTGTTTATGTTTACTAAAAGGGCCAGTGTGTGGTGTTTATGTTTACTTAAAGGGCCAGTGTTTGGTGTTTATGTTTACTTAAAGGAACAGTGTGTGGTGTTTATGTTTACTTAAAGGAACAGTGTTTGGTGTTTACGTTTACTTAAAGGGCCAGTGTGTGGTGTTTATGTTTACTTAAAGGGCCAGTGTGTGGTGTTTACATTTACTTAAAGGGCCAGTGTTTGGTGTTTATGTTTACTTAAAGGAACAGTGTGTGGTGTTTATGTTTACTAAAAGGAACAGTGTTTGGTGTTTACGTTTACTTAAAGGGCCAGTGTGTGGTGTTTATGTTTACTTAAAGGAACAGTGTGTGGTGTTTATGTTTACTTAAAGGGCCAGTGTTTGGTGTTTATGTTTACTTAAAGGAACAGTGTGTGGTGTTTATGTTTACTTAAAGGAACAGTGTGTGGTGTTTATGTTTACTAAAAGGGCCATTAGGTGAGATTTAGGGGATTTATTGGAAGCAATATAATGTTCATAATAATGTTTTCTTTAATGTATAATCACTTGAAACAGTCGTTGTTTCATGTCTACGTTAGGATTCTGTTTCTAGAGACACTTCCATGTTTCCACGTTCAGGCTACGAGAAATAATGCCCCGTAGTTCATAGATTATATTAATTTGTGTGTTATTCACGTAATCATGAACGAGGAATCATTATTATGTTGTTATGGTACGGATGACCTCAGAGCAACAGTTCCTCACGTAACGGTTTGTTAGTCCAGCAGCACCTGTCAATGTCAATGTGGTCCTTTCAAAATAAACCTCAGGGAAACCCGGTTGGGTTTAGGCAACAAAATACTAAATATAACACTAAGATGAACAAGCTGCGTCTCCAGGAGGATTAATCGTCTTGGTGTTGAGCGTAAACATGAGAATTGGTGAGATAATAATAAATATTTAAAATAAAAGTGATGCTTCTCTACAACAACACTTCGTCCTCGAGCCGCTGCTGAAGAACACGTGAGCTGAAGGAGTGAAGGAGTGAAGGAGCTTCTTAATTAGTCCGACATGCGTTCACACATTTCCTCTCTGGGAAAATTATCATGTAAATTTGAGCCAATTATTTTGTATTTCCGCCAAAAAAACACTAATTTAAGAAACTTCAGAAGCCGTGAGACACAAAGCAGCCTGAATGTATTCTGTCACCTAGTTTCCTTCACCCGACAAGATAATATAATAATAATAATAATAATAATAATAATAATAATAATAATAATAATAATAATGATAATCTGCTCATCTGGTTTCTCTTCACGTTGTTTTCTGCTTTCCGTCTGATACGGTGTGTTTTTGTTTTATGTTTTCTAAACACACAAAACATCAATATTTTCTATAACCAGAAACATTTATTCATATTTTCGTGGTTTCAGTTTGTGGAAGTTCCACCAATTAGAGAAAACCTCTTTTAGAGTTTTAGAGTTTTATGTCACGAACAACAAAAACATTTAGACTTTCAGACAGCTTCCTGATGTTTACCTGTAACACACACACACACACACACACACACACACACACACACACACACACACACACACACACACACACACACACACTGTCATGATGTTGGTTTGTCTTATTGTGAAGTCCTTGTCTTGGGTGTCCTCTGTGTTCCTGCACTTCCTCCCCTGTGATTGTCTGTCTGCCCTGTTCCCTGATTGTGTATTCCTTTCACCTGTGCTGCCCTCAGTGTTTCCACCTGTTCCTCGTTACCCTCCTCTTGTATTTAAGCCCTGTCTGTCTCCTGTCCCCTTGTCGGATTGTACTGGGTTTCCCCGTCTGTTACCACCTGTTTGCCATGCTATGAAAAGTCTTGCGTCGTCCTTTTGTTTTGGAGTCTGGTTTTGTTTGTTCCTTGACCTCTTTTGGAAGCCTGACCTTTGTTTTGTCGATTAAATTTACTTTCAACTGTTGCTTTGGGGTTTGGGTCCACTCTCTCTCTCTCACACACACACTTCCTCTGACAGATCTGTCACAACGCTTCAGTTTATTTTTATTCTCTTCTTGAAACTCATTAAATGAGGAGAAGTTGAATTATTATTTTCTTAAGCGTAATATTTAGCGTGCTCATTTCCTTTTCTTAAGCGTAATATTTTAGCGTGCTCATTTCCTCTCGTTCTGTCCTCACACAGCGTCCGTTGCTCTATCAAGGAAAATAAATGCTCTATCATGTATAAACATCCCACACAATCGATTAGTGTGGAGTCAACGTGACCCTGAAACAGGAAGTTGAAGTGATTATCTACTTCCTAACCCTAACCCGGGGCTCACCTGTCCCAGCGTGCACTCCACTGAGCCCAGGAAGTCGGCCTCCTTCAGGCCGTTGTGGCTGCTGTTGATGTCGTAGAGCTCCAGGCGCAGCCGCTGCACCTCTTCAAAATAAAAGTCCAGCGTGAAGACCTTGGAGTAGGTGGGGTTCACACAGCTGCGCATCACCTCCGTCCGGTCCACCTGCAGGAGACACAGAGGAGAGACTCAACATCATGACGCTTCAGAGGAAGCAGAACGAGGAGAGAATGAAACATGAAGGACGTGAAACATGAAGGACGTGAAACATGAAGGACGTGAAACATGAAGGATGTGAAACATGAAGGATGTGAAACATGAAGGACGTGAAACATGAAGGATGTGAAACATGAAGGATGTGAAACATGAAGGATGTGAAACATGAAGGATGTGAAACATGAAGGACGTGAAACATGAAGGATGTGAAACATGAAGGATGTGAAACATGAAGGATGTGAAACATGAAGAGGTTCTTTAAAGAGAAGTCTATGCTTCATGTGTTAAAGCTGCATTCTCTCTCCTGACCACCAGGGGCGACTCCTCTGGTTGTATAGAAGTCTATGCATCATGTGTTAAAGCTGCATTCTCTCTCCTGACCACCAGGGGGCGACTCCTCTGGTTGTATAGAAGTCTATGCTTCATGTGTTAAAGCTGCATTCTCTCTCCTGACCACCAGGGGCGACTCCTCTGGTTGTATAGAAGTCTATGCATCATGTGTTAAAGCTGCATTCTCTCTCCTGACCACCAGGGGCGACTCCTCTGGTTGTATAGAAGTCTATGCATCATGTGTTAAAGCTGCATTCCCTCTCCTGACCACCAGGGGGCGACTCCTCTGGTTGTATAGAAGTCTATGCTTCATGTGTTAAAGCTGCATTCTCTCTCCTGACCACCAGGGGGCGACTCCTCTGGTTGTATAGAAGTCTATGCTTCATGTGTTAAAGCTGCATTCTCTCTCCTGACCACCAGGGGCGACTCCTCTGGTTGTATAGAAGTCTATGCTTCATGTGTTAAAGCTGCACTCTCTCTCCTGACCACCAGGGGGCGGCGACTCTGGTTGTATAGAAGTATATGCTTCATGTGTTAAAGCTGCATTCTTGTGTCTTTGTGTCCCATGTCCTTTTGTCTCGTGTCTCGTGTCTCGTGTCTCGTGTCTCATGTCCTTTTGTCTCGTGTCCTTTTGTCTCGTGTCCTTGTGTCTCGTGTCTCATGTCCTTTTGTCTCGTGTCCTTGTGTCTCGTGTCCTCGTGTCTCATGTCCTTGTGTCTCGTGTCCTTGTGTCTCATGTCCTTTTGTCTCGTGTCCTCGTGTCTCGTGTCCTCGTGTCTCATGTCCTTTTGTCTCGTGTCCTCATGTCTCGTGTCCTCGTGTCTCGTGTCCTTTTGTCTCGTGTCTCGTGTCCTTGTGTCTCGTGTCCTTGTGTCTCGTGTCTCGTGTCTCGTGTCCTCGTGTCTCGTGTCCTTGTGTCTCGTGTCCTTTTGTCTCGTGTCCTTGTGTCTCGTGTCTCGTGTCCTCGTGTCTCGTGTCCTCGTGTCTCATGTCCTTTTGTCTCGTGTCCTCGTGTCTCGTGTCCTTGTGTCTCGTGTCCTTGTGTCTCGTGTCTCGTGTCTCGTGTCCTTGTGTCTCGTGTCCTCGTGTCTCATGTCCTTTTGTCTCGTGTCCTCATGTCTCGTGTCCTCGTGTCTCATGTCCTTTTGTCTCGTGTCCTCATGTCTCGTGTCTCGTGTCCTTTTGTCTCGTGTCTCGTGTCCTTGTGTCTCGTGTCCTTGTGTCTCGTGTCCTTTTGTCTCGTGTCTTGTGTCCTCGTGTCTCATGTCCTTTTGTCTCGTGTCCTCGTGTCTCGTGTCCTCGTGTCTCATGTCCTTTTGTCTCGTGTCCTCGTGTCCTCGTGTCCTCGTGTCCTCGTGTCCTTTTGTCTCGTGTCTCGTGTCCTTGTGTCTCGTGTCCTTGTGTCTCGTGTCTCGTGTCCTCGTGTCTCGTGTCCTTGTGTCTCGTGTCCTTTTGTCTCGTGTCTCGTGTCCTCGTGTCTCATGTCCTTTTGTCTCGTGTCCTCATGTCTCGTGTCCTCGTGTCTCATGTCCTTTTGTCTCGTGTCCTCATGTCTCGTGTCTCGTGTCCTTTTGTCTCGTGTCTCGTGTCCTTGTGTCTCGTGTCCTTGTGTCTCGTGTCCTTTTGTCTCGTGTCTTGTGTCCTCGTGTCTCATGTCCTTTTGTCTCGTGTCCTCGTGTCTCGTGTCCTCGTGTCTCATGTCCTTTTGTCTCGTGTCCTCGTGTCCTCGTGTCCTCGTGTCCTCGTGTCCTTTTGTCTCGTGTCTCGTGTCCTTGTGTCTCGTGTCCTTGTGTCTCGTGTCTCGTGTCTCGTGTCCTTGTGTCTCGTGTCCTTTTGTCTCGTGTCTCGTGTCCTCGTGTCTCATGTCCTTTTGTCTCGTGTCCTCGTGTCCTCGTGTCCTCGTGTCCTTTTGTCTCGTGTCTCGTGTCCTTGTGTCTCGTGTCCTTTTGTCTCGTGTCCTCGTGTCTCGTGTCCTTGTGTCTCGTGTCCTTTTGTCTCGTGTCTCGTGTCCTCGTGTCTCATGTCCTTGTGTCTCGTGTCCTTGTGTCTCGTGTCTCGTGTCCTCGTGTCTCGTGTCCTTGTGTCTCGTGTCCTTTTGTCTCGTGTCTTGTGTCCTCGTGTCTCATGTCCTTTTGTCTCGTGTCCTTGTGTCTCGTGTCTCGTGTCCTTTTGTCTCGTGTCTCGTGTCCTTGTGTCTCGTGTCCTTGTGTCTCGTCTCCTTTTGTCTCGTGTCCTCGTGTCTCATGTCCTTTTGTCTCGTGTCCTCATGTCTCGTGTCTTTTTGTCTCGTGTCTCGTGTCCTTGTGTCTCGTGTCCTTGTGTCTCGTGTCCTTTTGTCTCGTGTCTTGTGTCCTCGTGTCTCATGTCCTTTTGTCTCGTGTCCTCGTGTCTCGTGTCCTCGTGTCTCATGTCCTTTTGTCTCGTGTCCTTGTGTCTCGTGTCCTCGTGTCTCATGTCCTTTTGTCTCGTGTCCTTGTGTCTCGTGTCCTTGTGTCTCATGTCCTTTTGTCTCGTGTCCTCGTGTCTCGTGTCCTCGTGTCTCATGTCCTTTTGTCTCGTGTCCTCATGTCTCGTGTCCTCGTGTCTCGTGTCCTTTTGTCTCGTGTCTCGTGTCTCGTGTCTCGTGTCCTTGTGTCTCGTGTCCTTGTGTCTCGTGTCTCGTGTCCTCGTGTCTCGTGTCCTTTTGTCTCGTGTCCTTTTGTCTCGTGTCTCGTGTCCTCGTGTCTCATGTCCTTTTGTCTCGTGTCCTCATGTCTCGTGTCCTCGTGTCTCATGTCCTTTTGTCTCGTGTCCTCATGTCTCGTGTCCTCGTGTCTCATGTCCTTTTGTCTCGTGTCCTCATGTCTCGTGTCTCGTGTCCTTTTGTCTCGTGTCTCGTGTCCTTGTGTCTCGTGTCCTTGTGTCTCGTGTCCTTTTGTCTCGTGTCTTGTGTCCTCGTGTCTCATGTCCTTTTGTCTCGTGTCCTTGTGTCTCGTGTCTCGTGTCCTTTTGTCTCGTGTCTCGTGTCCTTGTGTCTCGTGTCCTTGTGTCTCGTGTCCTTTTGTCTCGTGTCTCGTGTCCTTGTGTCTCGTGTCCTTGTGTCTCGTGTCCTTTTGTCTCGTGTCTCGTGTCCTTGTGTCTCATGTCCTTTTGTCTCGTGTCCTTGTGTCTCGTGTCCTCGTGTCTCATGTCCTTTTGTCTCGTGTCCTCGTGTCCTCGTGTCTCGTGTCCTCGTGTCTCGTGTCCTCGTGTCTCGTGTCCTCATGTCCTTGTGTCCTCATGTCCTCGTGTCTCATGTCCTCGTGTCTCGTGTCCTCGTGTCTCGTGTCCTCATGTCCTCGTGTCTCATGTCCTCGTGTCTCGTGCCTTGTGTCCTCAGCGCTAGTGGACAGATGGCGTTCAGCTGGAGCTCGCTCCATTAAGCTTTAATTGGTTCGTTACGTCCCGCTGACCCGGCTGGACGTCTTCTCAGTGTTCCTACTTCCTGTTGCTTGTGTTTGTGTGTGAAGACGACAGAAGAAGAAGAAGAAGAAGAAGAAGAAGAAGAAGAACTAGAAGAAGAAGAAGAAGAAGAAGAAGAAGAAGAAGAAGAAGAAGAAGAAGAAGAAGGAGAAGCTGCATCTTCATTTCTAAAAATACTTTTGAGAAACATTAAGTGGGGCAACAGAAACCAGGTCTGACCATCACACACACACACACACACACACACACACACACACACACACACACACACACACACACACACACACACACACTCCAGAAGAAGAGACGGATGGGTTTTTAAGGAATGACATATTTGCTGGTTATTGATCTCAAACATAATTCATATCTGTCGTTATTTTTCTTGTATAAACTCAAAATAAAATGGTTGCAGGTTCAATATAGAAAATGATGATTTATGTATGTGTTGTTTTCTTGTAATTTGAATTTGAATGTATTTATTGGTTATTATACTTTTTTTTGTCTTTTAAACTAAATACCAATATCTTGGCTCTATGATTATATTCTGGCCACAAAAACAAAAACAAAGGAGGAGCTAAAAGAGGCTGAAAAGCTCAGAGACGTTAAAACTTCAGATTGCAGAAAGAAGCTCTTTGACGCTCAGCAGCTAACGACACACATGACTGAGTTAGGCTCAGCAGCTAACGACACACATGACTGAGTTAGGCTCAGCAGCTAACGACACACATGACTGAGTTAGGCTCAGCAGCTAACGACACACATGACTGAGTTAGGCTCAGCTGCAGAGGGCCGTGGAGGAGCGGCTCAGGGAACAGGTGCCAGGAAGAGGAGAAGAGGCCTAATTGGCCTCAGCTGAAGCTGATCAGGTGTTTTGTGTCTTGGTCCTGTATGAAGCTCAGTAGGGATGGAGGGGAGAGAGGAGAGAGCAGAGTATATATGTATACCAGCTAGCGCTGGGCGGTATGGCCAAAAATTCATATCGCGGTATTTTGTAAGATTCTGGCCGTTTCACGGTATATCACGGTATTTCTTTCCGAGTAAACACATTCATTCATTGACGCCGGCCAACTGAACAGCTGTTAGAGCGGTGAGCAGCTGTTTGTACGTTGGTACATAGAGGGTGTTAGGAAGCTAAACATGGAGGGACTTAGGACCCAGGGGAATGTAGGTGAAAAAAAAAAAAACAGGAAGAGGAAGAGACAGACCCTTCTGGTCTGTCTCTTCCTGTGACGGAGTTTTTTCTTGTTGTGAAGTGGGCGAGCTTTACCCAGCATGCAGTTCGGCGGTGTAATTTTATAAATGTACAATTATTAGTGTTACAAATTGTTTATGTGTCACAAACTGTTGTGATGTTTTACCTGTTAAAGAGCGTTAGTTGTGGGTTATTAATTGTTGTAATAAAGTTAGAAACCATGACTAAAGTTAGAACATGACTAAAGTTATAACCATGACTAAAGTTATGACTAAAGTTAGAAACATAACTAAAGTTACAACCATGACTAAAGTTATAACATGAGTAAAGTTATAACATGACTAAAGTTATAACCATGACTAAAGTTATGACTAAAGTTACAACCATAACTGACTAAAGTTAGAAACATAACTAAAGTTACAACCATGACTAAAGTTATAACATGACTAAAGTTATAACGTGAGTAAAGTTAGACCCATGACTAAAGTTAAACATGACTAAAGTTACAACCATAACTGACTAAAGTTAGAAACATAACTAAAGTTATAACCATGACTAAAGTTAGAACATGACTAAAGTTATAACGTGACTAAAGTTATAACGTGACTAAAGTTAGAACGTGAGTAAAGTTAGAACATGACTAAAGTTAGAACATGACTAAAGTTATAACGTGACTAAAGTTAGAACCATGACTAAAGTTAGAATGTGACTAAAGTTAGAATGTGACTAAAGTTAGAACCATGACTAAAGTTATAACATGACTAAAGTTAGAACGTGACTAAAGTTATAACGTGAGTAAAGTTAGAACCATGACTAAAGTTAGAACCATGACTAAAGTTAGTACATGACTAAAGTTAGTACATGACTAAAGTTAGAACGTGACTAAAGTTAGAACATGACTAAAGTTAGAACGTGACTAAAGTTATAACGTGACTAAAGTTAGAACATGACTAAAGTTAGAACCATGACTAAAGTTAGAACCATGACTAAAGTTAGTACATGACTAAAGTTAGAACATGACTAAAGTTAGAACGTGACTAAAGTTAGAACCTGACTAAAGTTAGAACCTGACTAAAGTTAGAACGTGACTAAAGTTAGAACGTGACTAAAGTTAGAACATGACTAAAGTTAGAACATGACTAAAGTTAGAACATGACTAAAGTTAGAACGTGACTAAAGTTAGAACGTGACTAAAGTTAGAACATGACTAAAGTTAGAACGTGACTAAAGTTAGAACATGACTAAAGTTAGAACGTGACTAAAGTTAGAACGTGACTAAAGTTATAACATGACTAAAGTTAGAACGTGACTAAAGTTAGAACGTGACTAAAGTTAGAACATGACTAAAGTTAGAACGTGACTAAAGTTAGAACGTGACTAAAGTTAGAACCATGACTAAAGTTGGAACCATGACTAAAGTTAGAACATGACTAAAGTTAGAACATGACTAAAGTTATAACGTGAGTAAAGTTAGAAACATAACTAAAGTTAGAACCATGACTAAAGTTAGAACATGACTAAAGTTAGAACCATGACTAAAGTTAGAACATGACTAAAGTTAGAACCATGACTAAAGTTACAACCATGACTAAAGTTACAACCATGACTAAAGTTAGAACATGACTAAAGTTATAACGTGAGTAAAGTTAGAACATGACTAAAGTTATAACCATGACTAAAGTTACAACATGACTAAAGTTAGAACCATGACTAAAGTTGGAACCATGACTAAAGTTAGAACATGACTAAAGTTAGAACATGACTAAAGTTATAACGTGAGTAAAGTTAGAAACATAACTAAAGTTAGAACCATGACTAAAGTTAGAACATGACTAAAGTTAGAACCATGACTAAAGTTGGAACCATGACTAAAGTTAGAACATGACTAAAGTTAGAACATGACTAAAGTTATAACGTGAGTAAAGTTAGAAACATAACTAAAGTTAGAACCATGACTAAAGTTAGAACATGACTAAAGTTAGAACCATGACTAAAGTTAGAACATGACTAAAGTTAGAACCATGACTAAAGTTACAACCATGACTAAAGTTACAACCATGACTAAAGTTAGAACATGACTAAAGTTATAACGTGAGTAAAGTTAGAACATGACTAAAGTTATAACATGACTAAAGTTAGAACATGACTAAAGTTATAACGTGAGTAAACTTAGAACATGACTAAAGTTACAACCATGACTAAAGTTACAACCATGACTAAAGTTATAACATGACTAAAGTTATAACGTGAGTAAAGTTAGAACATGACTAAAGTTATAACATGACTAAAGTTATAACATGACTAAAGTTATAACATGACTAAAGTTACAACCATGACTAAAGTTACAACCATGACTAAAGTTAGAACATGACTAAAGTTATAACGTGAGTAAAGTTAGAACATGACTAAAGTTAGAACATGACTAAAGTTATAACGTGAGTAAACTTAGAACATGACTAAAGTTATAACCATGACTAAAGTTATAACATGACTAAAGTTATAACCATGACTAAAGTTATAACATGACTAAAGTTACAACATGACTAAAGTTAGAACATGACTAAAGTTATAACGTGAGTAAACTTAGAACATGACTAAAGTTATAACCATGACTAAAGTTACAACCATGACTAAAGTTACAACCATGACTAAAGTTAGAACATGACTAAAGTTATAACGTGAGTAAAGTTAGAACATGACTAAAGTTATAACCATGACTAAAGTTACAACCATGACTAAAGTTACAACCATGACTAAAGTTAGAACATGACTAAAGTTATAACGTGAGTAAAGTTAGAACATGACTAAAGTTACAACCATGACTAAAGTTACAACCATGACTAAAGTTAGAACATGACTAAAGTTATAACGTGACTAAAGTTATAACCATGACTAAAGTTATAACATGACTAAAGTTATAACGTGACTAAAGTTAGAACCATGACTAAAGTTATAACGTGACTAAAGTTATAACGTGACTAAAGTTATAACCATGACTAAAGTTATAACGTGACTAAAGTTAGAACCATGACTAAAGTTATAACATGACTAAAGTTATAACGTGACTAAAGTTATAACGTGACTAAAGTTAGAACCATGACTAAAGTTATAACATGACTAAAGTTATAACATGACTAAAGTTATAACCATGACTAAAGTTACAACATGACAAGTTAAACCATGACTAAAGTTATAACCATGACTAAAGTTATAACCATGACTAAAGTTATAACATGACTAAAGTTATAACCATGACTAAAGTTATAAACATGACTAAAGTTATAACCATGACTAAAGTTATAACATGACTAAAGTTATAACCATGACTAAAGTTATAACCATGACTAAAGTTATAACCATGACTAAAGTTATAACATGACTAAAGTTATAACCATGACTAAAGTTATAACCATGACTAAAGTTAGAACATGACTAAAGTTAGAACATGACTAAAGTTATAAACATGACTAAAGTTATAACCATGACTAAAGTTATAACATGACTAAAGTTATAACATGACTAAAGTTATAACCATGACTAAAGTTATAACATGACTAAAGTTATAACATGACTAAAGTTAAACCATGACTAAAGTTATAACATGACTAAAGTTATAACATGACTAAAGTTATAACATGACTAAAGTTACAACCATGACTAAAGTTACAACATGACTAAAGTTATAACATGACTAAAGTTACAACATGACTAAAGTTACAACATGACTAAAGTTAGAACCATGACTAAAGTTATAACATGACTAAAGTTATAACATGACTAAAGTTATAACATGACTAAAGTTATAACATGACTAAAGTTACAACATGACTAAAGTTATAACCATGACTAAAGTTATAACATGACTAAAGTTATAACATGACTAAAGTTATAACATGACTAAAGTTAGAACCATGACTAAAGTTAAACTATGACTAAAGTTAGAACATGACTAAAGTTAAACCATGACTAAAGTTATAACATGACTAAAGTTATAACCATGACTAAAGTTATAACATGACTAAAGTTAAACCATGACTAAAGTTATAACATGACTAAAGTTAAACCATGACTAAAGTTATAACATGACTAAAGTTATAACATGACTAAAGTTATAACATGACTAAAGTTAAACCATGACTAAAGTTAGAACATGACTAAAGTTAAACCATGACTAAAGTTATAACGTGAGTAAAGTTAGAACCATGACTAAAGTTAAACCATGACTAAAGTTATAACATGACTAAAGTTAAACCATGACTAAAGTTAAACCATGACTAAAGTTAAACCATGACAGTAAGTAGCTCCTCAGTAATGAACATTACATGTTGCTGTCTGCTGAAGCCACACAGTCGTTACGGCTAAGCACCGGTATGACGGCTATGAAATATTCATACCGCATACATGTGAAACCGGGATAGCACTCAGCCCTGCGACCAGCCACGTACCTCCATCCACTGCCCGTGGGACTTCATCTTGAGCACGAAGCAGGGGTCGGGTTTGGACAGAGCGTCCCGGTCCGAGATGCCCTTGCAGGTGATCCTCAGCTCCACTTTGGAGAGGCAGGGGCTGCTGAACAGACCCAGGGAGTTGGCCGCCGACTCGTAGATGTCACTCATGTTGGAGGCGGGACAGGAAGTCTGTGCAGGGGACGGACACAAAAAGCATCAGTTCATCGTTCACAAAGCGTTCGCCAGCAGGGGGCCGAGAGCCGGACGAGGCCGCGGGGGACCCTGGTGGCCGGAAGAGGAACCGCTGCCGATCGGGATCAACCCGAAAAAGCTCTTCGTATCGCGACATATTCATAATTAAAATAGTTTTAAACGGGACAGACGTGAATGCAGAGAAGACTTTTAATAAATTAAAGCAACAAGAGAAACTACTCTCCTCCTGTCGGTTATGATTTAACATGAATGTCTTATTTTATTCATTTTGCCTCCTTCGTGAAAGTACATTTACTCTACTTGAGGTACTTTTTACTTCGCTTGAATTTCATATTGTTATGCAACACATTTGCTCGACAGCTTTAGTTACGATCCAGATTGATATTTTACTAATATTTTATAGATTTCTTTTCTGCACGTGTGTGTGTTTGAAGAGGTGAACGTCTTTAGGTTTCATTAGGTTTGCACACACACATCATATGATCCATGTTCGGTCCTGTGGAACCAGCATGGGGGTCTGCGCTCTGCAGGTGGGTGTCGCCCCCGCTGAGGCTCAGCAGCAGATTAAAGCGCTGCTCGTGAACATCCCATCACACGGGTTAATAATTCATGTCTCTGAACAATAACCGCCGTCAGCAGGCTGCTGGATGAGAGCACATCATGGTGGAGCAGGAGGACGCTCACTGTTTTCATTATATCCTTTATTTGTATTTCATTTATATGTTATATATATATATATATATATATATATATATATATATATATATATATGTTCTTTTATATTTAATTGTTTACATTGTGAATAAACCATTTTGTTTAGTTAAAAAGATTAAAAAAATAAACCATCAGCTTGGACAATTAATATTGTTAATTAATATAAATATATATATATTTTTTAATATTTTTGTAATTTTGTATGTTCTTTTATATTTATTTGTTTACATTGTGAATAAACCATTGGGTTTATTTAAAAAGATAAGCTTGGATAATTGGCGTTCTGTCTCTCAAATAGTTTTCAAACCGTTGAAAACAGTTTTTGAAGATTAGAAAAAATTGAATGTAATATGTTAGTTTAGTTTTTACCCATAATGCTCAGCAACGAGCTGTGAGATGAGAGCGGCTCGATGTAACTGTGACTGTCACTGATTCATCATCACAGAGTGAGAAGTACAGATGGCTCATCGAATTAGTAGTTTTTTTGGACCTATTTTTATTTCATTTACACTCTTAATTAGAATTGCATATGTTGCACAACAATTTCCCTCCAAACAAAACAATCAAAACCAAACATCACAATAATAAAAACAGGTGAAATAAGCCTAAAACAACAAACTGTTCAAAACGACAAAGATTCAGAGAGACAATGAAGGCGTCGACGCCTCGCTGCTCCGCTACGAGCCAGCGAAGGGAAGCCAGTGGAGTCTTGATGTTCCTGCAGGCCCTGAACGCCTCGTTGTGATGAAGATGTGATGAAGTGTGAAGCAGCTGGAGCTCCATTACCTCCAGAGGGTCACAAACGCCCAAAAGACCAAGAGAATGAACCTTTCTCTGGAACCACGTTTCAATGGAAACTCATTTAGTCGTTTATTCAAACTCTGGACCTTTACGAGACATAACCGTCACCACGACGAACATGAGGTCACTTCCTGTTCCTGGTTGTTAAATACCAAGACGGAGACGCTGAACTCGAGGTTTTAAAACTAATGGACGAGGTCCACCAACCAATGGGTGATGTCATATGGAACAAACCACTTTGATCCTCTTGCTCAGACTTCTGTTGAGCAAAGGATTGTGGGTCAGAAACCACCATCTCCTCCTGAACCTAACCTAGTATTTAATATCTCCTCCTAAACCTAACCTAGTATTTAATATCTCCTCCTGAACCTAACCTAGTATTTAATATCTTCTACTAAACCTAACCTAGTATTTAATATCTCCTCCTGAACCTAACCTAGTATTTAATATCTTCTACTAAACCTAACCTAGTATTTAATATCTCCTCCTGAACCTAACCTAGTATTTAATATCTCCTCCTGAACCTAACCTAGTATTTAATATCTCCTCCTGAACCTAACCTAGTATTTAATATCTTCTACTAAACCTAACCTAGTATTTAATATCTCCTCCTAAACCTAACCTAGTATTTAATATCTCCTCCTGAACCTAACCTAGTATTTAATATCTCCTCCTGAACCTAACCTAGTATTTAATATCTCCTCCTAAACCTAACCTAGTATTTAATATCTCCTCCTAAACCTAACCTAGTATTTAATATCTTCTACTAAACCTAACCTAGTATTTAATATCTCCTCCTGAACCTAACCTAGTATTTAATATCTTCTCCTGAACCTAACCTAGTATTTAATATCTCCTCCTGAACCTAACCTAGTATTTAATATCTCCTCCTGAACCTAACCTAGTATTTAATATCTTCTACTAAACCTAACCTAGTATTTAATATCTCCTCCTAAACCTAACCTAGTATTTAATATCTCCTCCTGAACCTAACCTAGTATTTAATATCTCCTCCTGAACCTAACCTAGTATTTAATATCTCCTCCTGAACCTAACCTAGTATTTAATATCTCCTCCTGAACCTAACCTAGTATTTAATATCTCCTCCTGAACCTAACCTAGTATTTAATATCTTCTACTAAACCTAACCTAGTATTTAATATCTCCTCCTGAACCTAACCTAGTATTTAACATCTCCTCCTAAACCTAACCTAGTATTTAATATCTCCTCCTGAACCTAACCTAGTATTTAATATCTTCTACTAAACCTAACCTAGTATTTAATATCTCCTCCTGAACCTAACCTAGTATTTAATATCTCCTCCTGAACCTAACCTAGTATTTACCATCTTCTCCATTTTTTTTGCAGGAAAACCCTTAAAAAACATAACTTTTTCATAAATATCATGCGGACATGTGGTGTTTTCTGCATTGTGCATTTGACACACGACGCTCTAAATACACTCGACTGGTCGTATGAGTCTCAGAGTGTATTATGTAGAGTGTATTATGTAGAGTATATGATGTAGAGTATATTATGTAGAGTGTATTATGTAGAGTATATGATGTAGAGTATATGATGTATATTTACATGAACACGTAACATCTCCTGTGGGAGACGTGTTCGGGTCACTGGGAAAGCCTCCAACCAGTCCGGCTGTGGCAGATATAGCGCGGTCTCTGGGTGTTGTTTTATTGATGAGGCGACACAGATCTGAACACGGAACAAACATACGTGACTCCCGTGTGCTTCCCTTCATCCAGTCATCAGTCATCAGTCATCCTTCAGTCTCTTTGACGTCTGTCACTTTTCATTTCATTTGTCTTATCTTCTACAGTGGAGGAGGGTCGAGAGAAAATCAACTCTGTTGACTCGTAAATGTACAGAATATATATATATATATATATAATATAATATCTCTACAAGCGTATTTAAATAGTTTTGATTTATTTAATTGTGGATAAAAAAAAAGAACATTTCACAAAACAATATGTCTGATCAGTTCCTCTTTTGATTAAATCAATCAAATTAAAGTTGGATATGAATGTTGAGTATAAATAATAATCAGTAACTAAACACAGAAATTATTCTGTAAAGAAAGCTTCACACGGAGAATCAAAGTGTATTCTGGTATTCACTGTGACTACACACTGTGTCTACACACTGTGGCTACACACTATGGCTACACACGGTAACTACACGTGACACGTAACTACATACGTGACACGGTAACTACATACGTGACACGGTAACTACATACGTGACACGGTAACTACATACGTGACACGGTAATTACATACGTGACACGGTAACTACACACTGTGACACGGTAACTACACACGTCACATGGTAACTACACACCTTGACACGGTAACTACACACATGACACGGTGACTACACACATGACACGGTAACTACACACGTGACACGGTAACTACACACGTGACACGGTAACTACACACATGACACGGTAACTACACACGTGACACGGTAACTACACACGTGACACGGTAACTACACACATGACACGGTAATTACACACTGTGACACGGTAATTACACGTGACACGGTAACTACACACGTGACACGGTAATTACACACTGTGACACGGTAATTACACGTGACACGGTAACTACACACATGACACGGTAACTACACACGTGACACGGTAATTACACACTGTGACACGGTAATTACACACTGTGACACGTAACTACATACGTGACACGGTAACTACACACGTGACACGGTAACTACACACGTGACACGGTAATTACACACTGTGACACGTAACTACATACGTGACACGGTAACTACACACGTGACACGGTAACTACACATGTGACACGGTAACTACACACGTGGCACGGTAACTACAGACGTGACACTGTGACTACACATGACACGGTAACTACACACATGACACGGTAACTACACACATGACACGGTAACTACACACGTGACACGGTAACTACACACGTGACACGGTGACTACACACATGACACGGTAACTACATACGTGACACGGTGACTACACACATGACACGGTAACTACATACGTGACACGGTGACTACACACATGACACGGTAACTACATACGTGACACGGTAACTACACACGTGACACGGTAACTACACACGTGACACGGTAACTACACACATGACACGGTAACTACATACGTGACACGGTGACTACACACATGACACTGTGACTACACACATGACACGGTAACTACACACATGACACGGTAACTACACACGTGACACGGTAACTACACACGTGACACGGTAACTACACACATGACACGGTAACTACATACGTGACACGGTAATTACACACTGTGACACGTAACTACACACGTGACACGTAACTACACACCTTGACACGGTAACTACACACATGACACGGTAACTACACACGTGACACGGTAACTACACACCTTGACACGGTAACTACACACATGACACGGTAACTACACACATGACACGGTAACTACACACATGACACGGTAACTACACACATGACACGGTAACTACATACGTGACACGGTAATTACACACTGTGACACGTAACTACACACGTGACACGTAACTACACACGTTGACACGGTAACTACACACATGACACGGTAACTACACACGTGACACGGTAACTACACACCTTGACACGGTAACTACACACATGACACGGTACCTACACACATGACACGGTAACTACACACATGACACTGTGACTACACACGTAACACGGTAACTACACACGTGACACGGTAACTACACACGTGACACGGTAACTACACACGTGACACTGTGACTACACACATGACACTGTGACTACACACGTGACACGGTAACTACACACGTGACACGGTAACTACACACATGACACGGTAACTACACACATGACACGGTAACTACACACATGACACGGTAATTACACACTGTGACACGTAACTACACACGTGACACGGTAACTACACACCTTGACACGGTAACTACAGACGTGACACTGTGACTACACACGTGACACTGTAACTACACACATGACACGGTAACTACACACATGACACGGTAACTACATACGTGACACGGTAATTACACACTGTGACACGTAACTACACACGTGACACGGTAACTACACACCTTGACACGGTAACTACAGACGTGACACTGTGACTACACACATGACACGGTAACTACACACATGACACGGTAACTACACACGTGACACGGTAACTACACACCTTGACACGGTAACTACAGACGTGACACTGTGACTACACACATGACACGGTAACTACACACATGACACGGTAACTACATACGTGACACGGTAATTACACACTGTGACACGTAACTACACACGTGACACGGTAACTACACACCTTGACACGGTAACTACAGACGTGACACTGTGACTACACACATGACACGGTAACTACACACATGACACGGTAACTACACACATGACACGGTAACTACATACGTGACACGGTAATTACACACTGTGACACGTAACTACACACGTGACACGGTAACTACACACCTTGACACGGTAACTACAGACGTGACACTGTGACTACACACATGACACGGTAACTACACACATGACACGGTAACTACACACGTGACACGGTAACTACACACGTGACACGGTAACTACACACATGACACGGTAACTACATACGTGACACGGTAATTACACACTGTGACACGTAACTACACACGTGACACGGTAACTACACACCTTGACACGGTAACTACACACATGACACGGTAACTACACACGTGACACGGTAACTACACACGTGACACGGTAACTACAGACGTGACACGGTAACTACAGACGTGATACTGTGACTACACACCGTAACATGATAACTACACACGTGACACGGTAACTACACACGGTAACTACACACTGTGACTACACAC
This sequence comes from Myoxocephalus aenaeus, assembly GCA_038501785.1. Taxonomy (NCBI): domain Eukaryota; kingdom Metazoa; phylum Chordata; class Actinopteri; order Perciformes; family Cottidae; genus Myoxocephalus; species Myoxocephalus aenaeus. Next base: position 41,640 of record JBAMJR010000692.1, on the reverse strand, counting down.
CGTGACTACACACACACACACACACACACACACTGGAATCATGAGAGAAAATATTACCAAATGAAATAATATATATATATATATATATATATATATATATATATATATTATTACATAATATATACACATATATTATCATATATTATATATATATTAGTCATATCTTTATCAGACCATAAACACAAAATATAAGCTTAATAAAGAAAGTCAGTGAGACTTCCACAGAAGATATCATGAAATAATCCTAACTGATCCCCGAAGCAATAATCATTGATTTATGAATTATTAGTTATGAATCGTTTCTAAAGATGTCGTTGACATTATGACATCAGTCACCAGAAGCTGAATGAATTCATAAATAAAATATGAATTCAGCTGAGCACATGGCGCCTTAAATCCACTCAGAAATCATAAATCATGAATCACAAACGTCACAAAGTAAACAGCCTTCTTATTTTAAATTAATTAAATTATTTAATATCTTAAATCATATTTTAAACATCTGTTCATCTGTTCACCAGATTTAATCAGAGAATAACACTTTCATGAACGTTTACTGATTTTTATATATATATTTTTTAAATATAACAGATAATATTAGATCACAGAGCAGCAGTGAGGAATTATTAAAAATAAAGATCAATATCAGCTTTGTGAGAATCTGACAGAAAGATGTTGAAATCATGATGAAATGTATGAAATAATAACATTTATTTAATATAATAACATTTATTTTATATAATAACGTTTATTTAATATAATAACGTTTATTTAAAATAATAACATTTATTTAATATAATAACGTTTATTTAATATAATAACGTTTATTTAAAATAATAACATTTATTTAATATAATAACGTTTATTTAAAATAATAACGTTTATTTAAAATAATAACGTTTATTTAATATAATAGCATGTATTTAATATAATAACATGTATTTAATATAATAACATTTATTTAATATAATAACGTTTATTTAATATAATAACATTTATGTTTTACCTTCTCAGAGGTGCAAGAAGAAGAAGAAGCTCCGGAGACAGAAAAGCATCAGAAAGTTTCCAGTTTCAGCTCAAACAGACTGAACTGAGATCAGCTGCACGCTGACGGACACACGGCTCCTTCATCCTCATCCTCATCTTCCTCTTCCTCTTCCTCCTCCTCCTCTGGCTGCTGGAGAGCCTTTGCAGCCTCCAGACGGCTCGCATGGCTTTATAGCGGGGGAAGCCTCTCACACACGGAGGAGGAGGAGGAGGAGGAGGAGGAGGAGGAGGAGCAGGAGGAGGAGCAGCAGCGCCTCCTGCAGGCCGACCACAGGAAGCACAGGTCAGACAGGAGAGCACCGACAGACTCTGTTACATTTTCTGTTATTTAAGTAGAAAATCATAACATGTTTAATTTTACTACATTTAAATATTGTGTATTTATATCACAAAGGGTCCAGTCTTTTTTTTTATAATAATAAAAATAATAATGATAAACATTTTTTGTTTAGCTTTTTTTCAGATTAAATACAAAGATAAAAAAAATACAAAGTAACACCATCATGATGGAATAAAATACCTAAAAATATTCTAAGATAAAAATAATAATAGTACTAAACCAAAAAATAAAAAGCTTTTTTTTTTAAAAGATAAGTTTATATATGAGTCACATTATTATATACGTCTGTAATTTACAACAAACACATTTTAACATTACGAGTTCATCTCGACTTATAATCAACACCACAACAACCGTCTCAATCATTTTACTATAATTGGTAAGTAGTCAAAGAATTAGTGGAAGTAAAGTAACTATCTACAGTTTAAATAGTTGTGGTATTAATTAAAGTTGTAGCAGTACGGTGCCAAGGTAAATAATAAACACTAATAAAATACATATGTATTCTATTTAAATATAGATATATAAATCAATATTATAACATTTCCTGTGGCACCTGAACGCATCTGATTAGGAAGACCAGCTGTCGAATTTTCCAAACGGCACTAAAACGCACACATGTACATATATATGAATACTGTTGACAGCCTGCAGGTTGGTGTGAGTCTCTTATCAACGTGGAGCCATGGCCGGTCACTGCCAGCTTCAACACAAAGAGTCCTGATATGGTGTCAGAGTACAAGAACCTGAACTCCAGACGCAGCCATGAGCTGTGAGGCCCTGCGGTGAGGAGGCCTGAGCCTGAGACAAAAGCAGAAGTTGAGTATGGGCCCCTGTAGTCCTAAACGGTCAACAGGGTGAAGGTACAGACCGCAGGAAGCCGGCCGTTAAGATGTGCAGAACAGATTGGATCTCTTAGGGAAGCAGGCGGCTGAGAAGCTGGCCTGCAGGATTCTCTCAGGGGTCAGGGGTCATACATTACACTTTTAGGTTTGGGGTTCTGCTGTGTCACTGGGACGTTTGTTCTGTGTGGGTTGATTCTCTTTACAGGTTGAAGATGATATGTGTGTGTTTTATTTCTTTAATATAATCTAGTGATGCTCTGGGTGGATGAGAACGTGTCTGCTTGAGACCGTGATCCACCTTGCATAAGAGTACGGTATAGTGGGAAGATGACATATAATCAATGCTTGGCAATTGTGAATATGTAACTTGAAAAGATTTCTTCAAATAACCTTTGTAGTAAAGTGATGATAAAATGTTCATTTTTCCCTGTACATGGGTGAGGACTGACAGGATGAGCGGAAACGAGGCTGGTAAGACTGCGGTGTAAAAAAGGAGAAGTAACACAGGAAAAGAGCATGGGCTCAAGAAAGCCCAGTGCTTCAGCCCCTCAGAGACGAGGGGGGTCCGAGGTGAAATTTGGAACAGAATAATACGTTTTAAGTCAGTTGCGTTTGAGGGAGTTAGGTGAATAGACGTACTTTGGTGTAGTTGAATCAATTACTGTTCCTCCGCACTTTCAGTAGAGCCTCCGTTCTCCTATCTTCTCAGTACTTTAGAGGTTGCATCTGTAACTTGTACATCCTTTTCTATCTTTGGTGAAATAAATATTGATTGATATCGAAGTTTAAATCAAGTCAGCGCGTCCATAGACCTTTTTTGATCTTCTTCAATTCTTGGCATCGAGCCATCAGAGAGCCAGAGGCGGAGCTTCAGACGACCCCACGGCCCGAGGTGAGTTGAGGTGCATCACCACGGCTACACACACTGATAAACATACAGGATACATATTGTAGGTTTTTTTAGAGTTTAGTTAGTCAAATTTGGACTTATACAATGTAAAAAGAAATTGTTTATGTGTACATTACAATGCATGAAATATGATAATTAATAAGGGATATTATTATGAAGGATTTGTAATTGTATGCATATGAAGGTCACTTTTATTTACTGTGAAATGATTAATGTGTGAATGGATGTTAGAGATTGCATGCTGCATGTACTGTCGCTTTAAGGAATTGTAGTTCTCTTGTTCGCCTGAGGTGGCGGAGCTGAAGATTGACTTTTGAGACTTTACCGGTCAGAAGAAGAAGGAGAAGAAGAGGTCTGGCACCGTCACTTTAGCTGCGGGCCAATGAACGAGTAAAAGGCACTCGAAGGTGTTAAAAATGAGGTTAACGAATAGGAAGGGCTCTAGGCTCCATGACTGGAGAGTATAAATGAACTGCATGAAGGAGAAAGCGTTCTCTTTTCCGGCTGCTAGCGAGCGAATCGGACCTGCGTGCCCGTGGAGTTCGCTGTGGAGCAAAAGAGCTCGATCGAAAGCATAAGCTGTCTGTCTATCACTTTTTATTAAATATTCTTTTATTATAACTTTTTTGGCCATCTCCCAGGATTTTTGAGCATTTTCTTCAATATACACTACAGACACATTGGTGTAACTATTATAGAGAGAGATCACTGGACCTAGATGACCTCTGGCTCCTACACCAGGCACCGCTGTGCTTCCAGGCTGGGAGAGGGATGATAAGTATTGGTCCCCTTGCAAGAGTTTGTCATAAAATGTATTATTTTTCTAGTTTGATAACAGCTGATGGCATTAGATAAATGAGGTATTCCCTCTCTCGAGAACGGAGCTGTTCTCGTGTGTTCGTGACTTATTGTCCTCTTCTGTGTTAAGGCAGAGTACAGGAGCTGATCTCCATCATTAAGACCAGGGTTGTAATATCTCTAGAGATCTAAAGCTGGAGGCCAGAGGTGGTGACCCGTGTGAGCCCGGTGCGGCTGGCGTGTGCTCTGAGACACGGACTGACCCGAGTATGAGGTCCCGTGTCCCGCGGGGCTTTCAGCGCACCTGTCACCTCTCGGGCCGTTTCGAGTATCTCTCTCTCCCCCTTCCCTTAAAGAAATAAACTGTTGCACCAGCCTAAACTGTTTAATAATACATTAATTCAAATATATTTATTATAATTATTATTTTATGCGTTTTTGTGAGCCCTCATTTTAATTTATTTAGTATTTGACCAGATTGTAAAAAATAAATACGATTGAAAAACTTTGAAGACTTTTTGTTCTTAAACACTTCATTTTACTTTTATTTTGAAAATAAAATGAAGATATACGAGTTGTTTCTTGGACGTTTTATAAGAAACTCAGATAAATCAAATAAAAACAAATCAGAAGAAAAAAAAGTGTTGAAATAATAATCTCACACACAGTGTTCCGGAAAGAAGGAAACGCTTTTAATGTGAAAGGTTCAAACCGGAAGCTCGCCGGCTTCCGTCTGACTTGACAATAAAAGTAAATGCGGAAGTTTCGCAGCTGAGAAACCAACAAAGCGACGAAGTGGAAACTTCGCAGCTGGAAACTTTAAACTTCTGAGAACCGGAAGCGACCTGAAGGGTGAGTCCGAAACATTCACGTGTTCTTAATTTAAATATATTTATATATTTAACATAAACACATATTCATGTTCAGCAGTTTCCGGTTCTAAAAGAGCCGTTCTGCAGACTTCAGGCCACCATTACAAAGTTGATGCCAAGTCCCTGAAAGCAGCCCGCCGCTTTAACCTGAGTGGTTCTGTTCAGACCCTTTATCCGGTAACGCTGCTTGTAATATCTCCATATTTAATAAAATGCGCGCCCGGCCTCACGCACGCGCATGCGCACGCCGCGTTGACCTGCACACAGTCCCATCAGAGCGGCTTTGAGCCATAAAAGATGAATTATCGCTCCAATAAACTGAAAGAACATCTGCATGGCTCACCTCCACTGAGTAGATGGACCACGTGGTGCAGTTTGTTTATGAGCATCAATAAAGTGTTCTCTGTGGCGTTCAGGGTCACCTGGTGAAGATGAGCGCTAAAGATACCTGACTCACCTGTCCTCACCTTCACTTTCACTATGAAGGAAGGAACTAGTTTATATGAGAAGAGACATACACCTCAAGGTTCAGGCTGTTGCATCATGGGACGTCACTGCTCGCGTTATTAATACATAAACATAATCATTTAATGAAGAAATGTTTAAAAGAAAATCACTTTTTAGGGAAAGTGAGTTACAGTTTAATAATTAATGTTGTAGAAACTTGTATTACTTGGAGAAACGGTTTATTCATAATATTTAACAATTCTTATTTTTATGTGTAAAAATATGAACTAAAGTGATCTGATGAATGTACACATCATGAAGTACAAGTACCTCACATTGGTACTGGAGTGCAGTACTCTGTGTGTAACTGCAGTACTCTGTGTACTCTCTGTGTGTAACTGCAGTACTCTGTGTACTCTGTGTGTAACTGCAGTACTCTGTGTACTCTGTGTGTAACTGCAGTACTCTGTGTACTCTGTGTTCAGCTCCATCATGGCCGACGTCTACTCCCTGACCACGACCCCGAACCCCAAGTCCTCCTGGCTCAGGATCCCCTCAGAGAACCTGGAGAAGCTCCGCTGCGGGGTCAAGGTCCTCCAGGTGGTGAGTTCAAGGACACGTCGTGAATGTGGGCGACGAGGAGGACGATCAGGAGCTGATTGAGTCTGAATGGTCACCTTGGGAGGAGGTGTGTGTGTGTGTGTGTGTGTGTGTGTGTGTGTGTGTGTGTGTGTGTGTGTGTGTGTGTGTGTGTGTGTGTGTGTGTGTGTGTGTGTGTGTGTGTCTGTGTGTGTGTGTGTGTGTCTGTGTGTGTGTGTGTGTGTCTGTGTGTGTGTGTGTGTCTGTGTGTGTCTGTGTGTGTGTCTGTGTGTGTGTCTCCCCTCTGGACCTTCCTCTTCATGGAGGTGAGGAAGTGAAAGTTCTGCAGAAAGCTGTCAGCAGATCTGAGAGCTGCTGACCCTTCACTGTTGCAACATTTAGGCAAGGGTCATGTAGTGTGTGTAGTACTATATGTGTGTGTGTGTGTGTGTGTGTCATTATGTGTGTGTGTCATTATGTGTGTGTGTGTGTGGACGCTCTGCATCCGGCTGTTGGACAGAAAGAGGATGTGCAGGACGTCTTCATGAGGACAAGACACTTTTTAAAAATCAGTAGTAAAAGTACTCTGACCCTCCTGCAGTAGTAAAAGTACTCTGACCCTCCTGCAGTAGTAAAAGTACTCTGACCCTCCTGCAGTAGTAAAAGTACTCTGACCCTCCTGCAGTAGTAAAAGTACTCTGACCCTCCTGCAGTAGTAAAAGTACTCTGATCCTCCTGCAGTAGTAAAAGTACTCTGACCCTCCTGCAGTAGTAAAAGTACTCTGACCCTCCTGCAGTAGTAAAAGTACTCTGACCCTCCTGCAGTAGTAAAAGTACTCTGATCCTCCTGCAGTAGTAAAAGTACTCTGAACCTCCTGCAGTAGTAAAAGTACTCTGACCCTCCTGCAGTAGTAAAAGTACTCTGAACCTCCTGCAGTAGTAAAAGTACTCTGATCCTCCTGCAGTAGTAAAAGTACTCTGATCCTCCTGCAGTAGTAAAAGTACTCTGATCCTCCTGCAGTAGTAAAAGTACTCTGACCCTCCTGCAGTAGTAAAAGTACTCTGATCCTCCTGCAGTAGTAAAAGTACTCTGATCCTCCTGCAGTAGTAAAAGTACTCTGACCCTCCTGCAGTAGTAAAAGTACTCTGATCCTCCTGCAGTAGTAAAAGTACTCTGATCCTCCTGCAGTAGTAAAAGTACTCTGACCCTCCTGCAGTAGTAAAAGTACTCTGATCCTCCTGCAGTAGTAAAAGTACTCTGACCCTCCTGCAGTAGTAAAAGTACTCTGACCCTCCTGCAGTAGTAAAAGTACTCTGACCCTCCTGCAGTAGTAGTGGCTCAAGTCTGCTTTACACTGGCGGGCGAGGCGACTTCCTCTTCCTGTTGACTTCCTCTGGACTGATGATGAAACTCTACTGGTTCTGTCAGACTGGACCCACATGACTCTACTGGTTCTATCAGACTGGATCCACATGACTCTACTGGTTCTATCAGACTGGATCCACATGACTCTACTGGTTCTATCAGACTGGACCCACATGACTCTACTGGTTCTATCAGACTGGATCCACATGACTCTACTGGTTCTGTCAGACTGGATCCACGTTCATAAACCAGGACGATGTTCTTCATCAGTCTACGGACCGTAAACTGATGAAGAACATCGTCGTCACAAGAAAGATGCAGTTTTACTTTGTTACTGGGTGTTTTGTTAAGTTTCTTCTGGTTGTAAACAAAGCTCCTCCCCCTGTAACAAGCCCCTCCCCCTGTAACAAGCCCCTCCCCCCTGTAACAAGCTCCTCCCCCCTGTAACGTGCCCCTCCCCTGTAACGTGCCCCTCCCCCTGTAGCGTGCCCCTCCCCCAGTAACGTGCCCCTCCCCCTGTAACGTGCCCCTCCCCAGTAACGTGCCCCTCCCCCAGTAACGTGCCCCTCCCCCTGTAACGTGCCCCTCCCCCAGTAACGTGCCCCTCCCCCAGTAACGTGCCCCTCCCCCAGTAACGTGCCCCTCCCCCAGTAACGTGCCCCTCCCCCTGTAACGTGCCCCTCCCCAGTAACGTGCCCCTCCCCAGTAACGTGCCCCTCCCCAGTAACGTGCCCCTCCCCAGTAACGTGCCCCTCCCCCAGTAACGTGCCCCTCCCCCAGTAACGTGCCCCTCCCCCTGTAACGTGCCCCTCCCCCTGTAACGTGCCCCTCCCCCTGTAACGTGCCCCTCCCCCAGTAACGTGCCCCTCCCCCAGTAACGTGCCCCTCCCCCTGTAACGAGCCCCTCCCCCTGTAACGTGCCCCTCCCCCTGTAACGTGCCCCTCCCCCTGTAACGAGACCCTCCCCCTGTAACGAGACCCTCCCCCTGTAACGAGACCCTCCCCCTGTAACGTGCCCCTCCCCCTGTAACGTGCCCCTCCCCCAGTAACGTGCCCCTCCCCCAGTAACGTGCCCCTCCCCCAGTAACGTGCCCCTCCCCCTGTAACGAGCCCCTCCCCCAGTAACGAGCCTCTCCCCCAGTAACGTGCCCCTCCCCCAGTAACGAGCCCCTCCCCCTGTAACGTGCCCCTCCCCCTGTAACGTGCCCCTCCCCCTGTAACGTGCCCCTCCCCCTGTAACGTGCCCCTCCCCCAGTAACGAGCCCCTCCCCCTGTAACGAGCCCCTCCCCCTGTAACGTGCCCCTCCCCCTGTAACGAGCCCCTCCCCCTGTAACGAGCCCCTCCCCCTGTAACGTGCCCCTCCCCCAGTAACGTGCCCCTCCCCCTGTAACGTGCCCCTCCCCCTGTAACGTGCCCCTCCCCCTGTAACGAGCTCCTCCCCCTGTAACGTGCCCCTCCCCCTGTAACGAGCCCCTCCCCCAGTAACGTGCCCCTCCCCCAGTAACGTGCCCCTCCCCCAGTAACGTGCCCCTCCCCAGTAACGTGCCCCTCCCCCTGTAACGAGCCCCTCCCCCAGTAACGTGCCCCTCCCCCAGTAACGTGCCCCTCCCCCAGTAACGTGCCCCTCCCCCAGTAACGTGCCCCTCCCCCTGTAACGTGCCCCTCCCCCAGTAACGAGCCCCTCCCCCATTAGCGTGCCCCTCCCCCTGTAACGTGCCCCTCCCCCTGTAACGTGCCCCTCCCCCTGTAACGTGCCCCTCCCCCTGTAACGTGCCCCTCCCCCTGTAACGAGCCCCTCCCCCAGTAACGAGCCCCTCCCCCAGTAACGTGCCCCTCCCCCTGTAACGTGCCCCTCCCCCAGTAACGTGCTCCTCCCCCTGTAACGTGCCCCTCCCCCTGTAACGTGCCCCTCCCCCAGTAACGTGCCCCTCCCCCTGTAACGTGCCCCTCCCCCTGTAACGTGCCCCTCCCCCTGTAACGTGCCCCTCCCCCTGTAACGTGCCCCTCCCCCAGTAACGAGCCCCTCCCCCTGTAACGTGCCCCTCCCCCTGTAACGAGCCCCTCCCCCATTAGCGTGCCCCTCCCCCTGTAACGTGCCCCTCCCCCTGTAACGTGCCCCTCCCCCTGTAACGTGCCCCTCCCCCTGTAGCGTGCCCCTCCCCCAGTAACGTGCCCCTCCCCCAGTAACGTGCCCCTCCCCCAGTAACGAGCCCCTCCCCCTGTAACGTGCCCCTCCCCCAGTAACGAGCCCCTCCCCCATTAGCGTGCCCCTCCCCCTGTAACGTGCCCCTCCCCCTGTAACGTGCCCCTCCCCCTGTAACGAGCCCCTCCCCCAGTAACGAGCCCCTCCCCCTGTAACGTGCCCCTCCCCCAGTAACGAGCCCCTCCCCCAGTAACGAGCCTCTCCCCCAGCTGCTGTCCTTCGCGGCCTTCGTCCTGGAGGAGACGGTGCACAGCTGCATCAGCTGCTCGGCGCTCTACTTCTTTGAGTTCGTGAGCTGCTCCGCCTTCCTGTTCACGCTGCTGCTGCTCGTGCTGCTCTACACCGCGCTGAGGGCCCGCGTGGGCGTGAGCTGCTGGCCCCGGCTGGTAAGAAACATGCGTTTATTAGGATGGATCCCACCGTACCGTAGATATGAAGCTAGCTTAGCATAAAGACTGGAAACGGCTAGCTGGCTCTGTCTAAATGTAACAGATTATTGATTTGTGGATTTTCTCTAAAAGCTTGAAACAAATATTCATTGATTTTCTAAATAGTTGGCGATCAATTTTGAGTCGCTCACTGATTTCATATTGTTTGTTTTTCATCTGAACAAAAACAATTCAAACTGAACCTTTTTGTTTTATTCACACGAGTAAACTCTTATTCATAAACTACTTCATTCCCTTTAAAGAAACCAGTATGACATGTTTTTAAAGGTGAATATCCTGTAAAATATTTACACGTGGAGATTTTAACAGAATATTCTTCTTTGTAAACAGACGTGTAAACAATGTTCATCCGTTAACATGTGACGTTGCACTCTGAGGTCGTGATGAAGGTCGTGATGAAGGTCGTGATGAAGGTCGTGATGAAGGCCGTGTTCATCTTTCGTCCCCAGTCTCTGATATTTAAACCTTTTGTTTCATAAATCCGTTCCTTCGTCTCCGAGCTGCAGCGTCGGACCTAAAGACAAAGAGCGAGGCGGCTGTTGTGAACCAAGATATCATATAATATACGTATATTATATGATATACGTATATTATATAATATACGTATATTATATGATATACGTATATCATATAATATACGTATATTATATGATATACGTATATTATATCATATGATATACGTATATCATATGATATACGTATATCATATAATATACGTATATTATATTATATAATATACGTATATTATATGATATACGTATATTATATAATATACGTATATTATATGATATACGTATATCATATAATATACGTATATTATATGATATACGTATATTATATCATATAATATACGTATATCATATGATATACGTATATCATATGATATACGTATATCATATGATATACGTATATTATATGATATACGTATATTATATAATATAATATACGTATATCATATGATATACGTATATTATATTATATATTCTATCATATAATATATGTATATTATATAATATACATATATTATATGATATATTCTATCATATAATATACGTATATTATATAATATACGTATATTATATAATATACGTATATTATATAATATACATATATTATATGATATATTCTATCATATAATATACATATATTATATAATATACGTATATTATATAATATACGTATATTATGATAGAGTATATTCTATCGTATATTATATAATATATTCTATCGTATATTATATAATATATTCTATCATATAATATCTTCTATCATATAATATACATATATTATATAATATATTCTATGTATATAATATATTCTATTATATAATATATGTATATTATTGACAACCTTCCATGCCCACACGCACAACTCTGATCGTTATACGAGGCAGGAAGTAAAGTATTTACAAAATAAAGGCGTTTAACTGGCAGAACGTGAACCATCAGCATGAAAACGAGTTCAGATTTCTCATTTAACAGCAGAAGCTGCTTCCTGTTTATTATTCTCACTTTAGATTAAACTTTATTCTCCCAGAGAACTGCAAATTAAAAATATGAAATTAAAATAATCAGGAAGGTGCAGGCAAAAGAAATGTCATAAATATAATATGTAATTCAAAACCGTAAATATTTACATAGAAATGTAAAAAGACTTTTAATCCAGTCGACGCTCTAAACCTAACTAGTTGTTTCCTGTGAAGGCGGAACTTTATTTTGAAAAGCAGAAATCGAAATGTGTCAAAATGCTTCATCGTTGATGCGTAAAAAAAACGTAAAAAATACAGATGAAGGCTTCAATCATCTTCATCCCTTTTTATTTAATTTTCATTTTTTAAGTCAACCCTTTGTTTCAAAATAAAAGCCCTCCAGCATCTTTTTATGGCTGGGGCTTTATTTTGCAGCGCAGCATTGTGGGAAATACAGTAAACCTGTCATGATGATTATTATTTTCAATTAGAAATGCAGTTAAATGAATATTTAGATTTCATTTGAGTATTTTCTTTTTTGCTATAATGATTTATTATTAATAATATTATTTGTTATTTTACCTTCTTTTTGGTCCAAAAATGAAACTGACCTTTTTGCCGGACGTTCGTCGTGATGCGCCGCAGGAAGTCCATGGTCCAAAAGCTCAGGAAGTCTCATGGCGGTTTTAGAGACCAGTTTCACTCCGTGGAGGCGGCGCCCCTCTCTGAATTTTCAAAATAAAAGCCCGTCTTAAAGCAGCAGGGTGCCGTTCAGGGCCGCGGGTCGTCTCCGGGCCGGGGGTTCGAGTCCCACAGCCCGGCGTGCCCCCCGTCACAGCGCCACCTCACCGTCACCCGGGCGCCGGCGTGGAGGAGCTGCGCGTCCGCCATCGGCTGCCCGCAAGTCTGACAGCGCCGGAACAGCTGCAGCAGGCTGCGGCCGGAGACGCCGGCTTCGTCCTCGTCTTCGTCAGAAGTTGTCGCGTTTAACTCGTCGTCCCGCGGGTCGACCGACACCACGATGCAGAAGCTTTCTTCTTCTTCTGCTGCTGGCGGCGGCGGCGGCTGAGAGGAGCTTCCTGCAGCGCCGCCTGTCGCCTGTGAACGACAGCAACTGTCAATAACGCGACCGTTCTCCTCCAGTAGATCATGTGACCAGTAGATCATGACATCATGGATGTTTAGTCTCTGATCATCTGACTTTGTTAACAACCAATCAGTGTTTAGACCAACAGGAGGAGAGCTAGTAACGTTAGCAGCACCGCTAACGGAGAACCAGCAGGAGAGCTAGTAACGTTAGCATTATATTTTTATATATATATATATATATATATATATATATATATATATATATATATATATATATATATATATATATATATATATATATATATATATATATATATATATATATATAATCTCATATCACAGAATTTAATACAAATTACTATTAATTACAAAAAATTATAATTAAAGTTGACTTTTTAGTTACTTTTAAATAAATAAAAAAGGAAGTTAGTAATTGCAACGCAGTTAAATAGGGATATTTATAATTAACCTTTTGTAATATTATGCATTATGACCTGCGCGCTGCTTCTCTCCGGAGCCCCCGGCGGCGCATGCGCGCTGCTTCTCTCCGGAGCCCCCGGCGGCGCATGCGCGTCTGCCCCGGCCGGCTCCGCGCGCCCTCTCCCGGGGAACACCGACGGCACGGCGCCGCTCTTCAGCGCCGGCTTTGGCGCCACCTTGAGGATCTTGGCCCGGAAGTCCTCCTCGTAGTCGTCGGGCTGGAAGTGCAGGCTGCACACGCGCACGCCGCCGTACCTGGCCGCGGGCGTGCGCTCGTCAAAGCGCGGGTTCCGGATCGCGCGCAGCCACGCTCTGCAGCGCGGCGGGTCCCTCGTCGGCAGACCGTGGAAGATGACGCCCAGAGACTTGGCCTCGTCGTAGCCTTTACACCCGGGAACGCAGCACCTCCACGGCATCGCAGCGGCGCCGAAGGCTCGGGAAATCACGGAGGAAGCGGGAAAAATAAAAGACTGACCGTTATATCGCGGCTGTAGCGGCAAAATGTGTTAAAAAGAAAGAAAATAAAAACAAACCGCGTCGTAAAGGCGCGCGAGCAACTTCCGGTGTTCTTCTTCTACCGGGAGATTTCCAGTAGATTAAGCGCTGCGAGGTGTAATGCTGCGCCCCACAGGCGGGGACAGGCATTACAGTTATATTATTATATCTTATTTATTTCTGTTTTATAAGCATGAAGTTTCAAACGTTAGAGGTTCCTTTTAAATAAAATGTCTGCTTTTTCCAGCATTTCACACATTTATATAACTCTTGTAAGTCAATGGCTTCAATAAAGAGTTAATAAGTACAAAAAAAGAAAACAGATGTGAAATATTGCTCACTTTAACCTCCTCAGACCAAAAATATTACATATATACAAAGAACGCCTCATGAAAGTTAAACGGACCCCAGAAGAGTTTAAAGTTTGTGCAGAAGAAGAAAAATGAAATTTGTTGTATCATATTCTAATTATAAGTCTAATAAAAAGTAGAAATACTGTCTAGTATTTGAGATAAACATTTTAATATATAATTGTTATTTAATTTGAGCATCTTTAACTTGTTTTAATCATAAATAATTTATCCGTTTGTCGATTTAAACAAATAAACATGTCAGAGGTTCAGAGCCATGCTAGCTGTTTCCCTCCGTTTCCAGTCTTTATGCTAAGCTAACAGGCTTCAGCTGCTGTACAGAGTGAAAGAGAACAACCCTCAGGCCTCTTCCTCCTCCTCCTCTTCCTCACAGGACTTTGTGTACACCGCTGTCATCGCGTTGCTCTTCCTCCTGTCCTCCATCATCTTCGCCTCCAGCAACAGCGACACGACGATGGAGAAAACTGCAGTGGTGAGAAGACTCCTTTCCTACCTCCTCCTTTCCTCTCCTACCTCTTAAGTTGCTACCTCCTACTTGACCTCCTTTTAGCTTTTTGTCCTTTATTACCTTATTACCTCCTCTTCTTTCCTAACGCCTTCTCTCCTTCCCTAACATCTCTTTCCCACCAAACACTCTTTCCTCCCTACCTCCTCATCCATTTCCTCCTTCGTACCTTCTCATTTCCTGCTTCTCTCCTCATTTCCTCCTTCCCTTCCTCCTCATTTCCTCCCTCCTTCCCTCTAATTTCCTCCTTCCCTCATTTCCCTCTTTTCCTCACTACTTCCCTCATTTCCTCCCTCCTCATTTCCTCCTCCCTTCCCCCTCTCTTCAAAGTGTTGTAACCCCTCGTCTCCTAGGCGTTTGGTTTCCTTCCCTCATTTCCTCCCTTCCCCTCTCTTTAAAGTGTTTTGTCTCCTCTCCTAGGCGTTTGGTTTCCTCGCCTCCTTCCCTCATTTCCTTCCCCCTCTCTTTAAAGTGTTGTAACCCCTTGTCTCCTCTCCTAGGCGTTTGGTTTCCTCGCCTCCTTCCCTCATTTCCTTCCCCCTCTCTTTAAAGTGTTGTAACCCCTTGTCTCCTCTCCTAGGCGTTTGGTTTCCTCGCCTCCTTCCCTCATTTCCTTCCCCCTCTCTTTAAAGTGTTGTAACCCCTTGTCTCCTCTCCTAGGCGTTTGGTTTCCTCGCCTCCTTGGCGTTCCTCGTGGACCTCGTCTTGTTCGTGATGACTCACGGTTTCCCGTTCCAGAGCGACGGGAAGCCGACGCCCCCTAGCGGTGTTTCCGCGGCGACGGACGCTCCGCAGGAGACGGCCAAACTCAACGAGGCGGAATGAGTCTGAGCGCCGGCCCTTTAAGAGGAGGCGGAGCTTCAGCCACCACGGCGGCCATCTTTAGAGTTCTTTTTTAATTCCTGTTTAGTCGTCGTCCTCCAGCCGCTCTGCTGAGATCTTCAACGTAATCAATCAATGAATGAATGAATGAATGAATGAATGGCAGCGTCTTAAAGGAACAGGACGCGGTTCTCCAAGAACAGAGACACTAGAACCAGAACCACTAAAGATTCTGCTGTAAAGTTTGTTTTTAAGATGTTTAATCAACGCAATGAATCAGATTAATTTATGGATTTATTGTCTGTCGTGTTGCTTCTTTTATTTTATTATCATGAAATTTAAACAATAAAATGCTATACAAATTATTTTAATTGAGTCAAAATGAAAGCAGCGTTTGGTTTAAAGCAACACAGAATGTTATTGTTGCACAGAATAAAAACACAAAGTCTTAATACAGTAAATCTGAGCACTGAAAAAGTCTTTATAATGATTTAAAACATTAAACGTCTTTTATTCCAGTTATATTCATTTCTACTAAACCAGACGTTTGAATTCAGCCGCTTTATTTCCTGTTTAGTTTGACAGCTGAGACGTTTTGATATTGTTTTATATTCTTTAACTGTCTATTGGATCCGTTTGTGTGTGTTTAGTTTTTTTTATTGAATGTTTTATGAATGAAATGATGCAGTTTTGTCAAATTTGATTACATTCTGAATATAAATCATGAAGAAATCATCCCATCTGATTGTTATTATTAATTCAATTTAAAATGTAGTTTTAAATTCTCTCATTGGTCGTTGAATGACTTTTTTATTTTTTTAAAGAAATTCACATATTTGTATATTTCTACCTCTTCACTCTGTCAAATCCTGAGACGTTTAATTCCACCGTGACGTCATAACCAGAGGAAACGTCACCAGTTTAATATTAATATTAGTTTTGGGTTTCTTAATTAATCTGTAAAACATTTCATTCAACTGATTTGTTTTATTCTTGACGTTCATAAAAGAGGAAACAGAAGTTTTACATCGTAGTTTATTGATAATTAAACATTGAATACAGCGATAACTGTTAATACAATAAATGTGTTCTTATTCAGACAAATCAGTTTTTATATCAACGTAGTAGATATTAGTTTATTTTGGACAATATAAATGTTTTTGTAATATATGTGTATATTTCCCATGATGCTCTTCTGTCTGTAAAAGTAGATTAGTCTCACTTTTCTTATGATCATTATTCTGTCATTTATTAAACACATTTTCAAGAAATAAGTGTTTTGTAATCATATTTTATTATTGTTTTATTTGACATTAGTTTGAATAATTAGAGGTTTGAATAACAGTTATTTAGATTTTCTCCTGAAGATGAAACGTTTGGATTTTTTAGCTTAATGTGACGGTTTGAGAGAAAATATATTTTTATTAGAACATGTCATAATAAAAATATATCATTATTATAAAAATATGTTCTCATTATTATAACATGTTATTATAAAAATATATTTTATTATAACGTTTAGTGAGAGATTAACAAAAACAGAACATGTGCTGAAGGATATAATATCATTTATGTTAATTTTACATCAGCAGCAAAAACATTTTTTCAATTGGCTTAAAAAAAATGTGTTTTTAATTTTAATTGTTTAAACCAGAAGATGGTTTTAGTTTTTATCTTCATTTCTTTGTCACACTTGAGACCAGTAATGAATTAACTCAAGTCCTCTGGTTGTATAGAAGTCTATGCTTCATGTGTTAAAGCTGCATTCTCTCTCCTGACCACCAGGGGGCGACTCCTCTGGTTGTATAGAAGTATATGCTTCATGTGTTAAAGCTGCATTCTCTCTACTGACCACCAGGGGGAGACTCCTCTGGTTGTATAGAAGTCTATGCTTCATGTGTTAAAGTTGCATTCTCTCTCCTGACCACCAGGGGGCGACTCCTCTGGTTGTATAGAAGTCTATGCTTCATGTGTTAAAGTTGCATTCTCTCTCCTGACCACCAGGGGGCGACTCCTCTGGTTGTATAGAAGTCTATGCTTCATGTGTTAAAGCTGCATTCTCTCTCCTGACCACCAGGGGGAGACTCCTCTGGTTGTATAGAAGTCTATGCTTCATGTGTTAAAGCTGCATTCTCTCTCCTGACCACCAGGGGGCGACTCCTCTGGTTGTATAGAAGTCTATGCTTCATGTGTTAAAGTTGCATTCTCTCTCCTGACCACCAGGGGGCGACTCCTCTGGTTGTATAGAAGTATATGCTTCAGGTGTTAAAGCTGCATTACTGGGAACCGACCCCTCGACGTGCTGGTCACCGGTTGGCTGATCGTCTGAAGCCTCTCTGAACCAGTGAGCGTGTGGGCGGAGCTTATGAACCTCCGACAGGGGTTCATAAGGTGCTGGACCAGCTGCTGCGGCGCGTGGTGCAGGTAAGAGAGAGAGACAAGGGAGAGTGAGACGGGGAGAGAGAGATGGGGGAGTGAGATGAGGAGAGAGAAACGGGGGAGTGAAATGAGGGGAGAGAGACAGGGAGAGTGAGACGAGGAGAGAGAGACGGGAAGAGAGAGACGGAGTGAGATGAGGAGAGAGAGACGGGGGGAGTGAGACGGGGGAGAGAGAGAGGGGGAGAGTGAGATGAGAGAGACGGGGGGAGTGAGACGGGGAGAGAGAGACGGGGGAGAGTGAGATGAGAGAGACGGGGGGAGTGAGAGGAGAGAGAGACAGGAGGAGTGAGACAGTCAAACAGAGACAGAGTGAGACGTGTACTTCAGGTGCGTACCTGGGTGGCTGGGCTGTGGGGACGGGTTAGTACTGTGGTGCTGTGACCCTGTGGGAACAAACACACTGAGTACAACAGTAAAGTACTACTACTACTGCAGTACTTTGACATTGTTCATGATGTCATACAGAGGTGAGTGTTGGGGTGATGATGACGTAACGGAGGCTGCTGCTGGCTCCGCCCTCCCGGTCCTGCAGGGCTGTAGGGGGCGGGGCTATTACCTGGCCAGGTGGCTGCAGAGACACACAGGACACAGGTCAGTATCTGTTACTGTGGTACTACTACAGCTACTAGTACTACTACTTCAAGTACACAGTGTTACCAGCTGTACTACAGTATATATATGTGTTGTACTTGTGTACAGGTACAGTACCAGTGTTGGGGGGGCTGCTGTAGTCGGACTGGTGTGGGGAGGCGTGGCCTATGTGGTTCTGAGGGGGGGAGGCGTGGCCCATGTGGTTCTGAGGGGAGTAGGCGTGGCCCATGTGGTTCTGAGGGGAGGAGGCGTGGCCCATGTGGTTCTGAGGGGGGGAGGCGTGGCCCATGTGGTTCTGAGGGGAGGAGGCGTGGCCCATGTGGTTCTGAGGGGGGGAGGCGTGGCCCATGTGGTTCTGAGGGGAGGAGGCGTGGCCCATGTGGTTCTGAGGGGGGGAGGCGTGGCCCATGTGGTTCTGAGGGGAGGAGGCGTGGCCCACGTGGTTCTGAGGGGAGTAGGCGTGGCCCATGTGGTTCTGAGGGGGGGAGGCGTGGCCCATGTGGTTCTGAGGGGAGTAGGCGTGGCCCATGTGGTTCTGAGGGGAGGAGGCGTGGCCCATGTGGTTCTGAGGGGGGGAGGCGTGGCCCATGTGGTTCTGAGGGGAGGAGGCGTGGCCCATGTGGTTCTGAGGGGAGGAGGCGTGGCCCATGTGGTTCTGAGGGGGGGAGGCGTGGCCCACGTGGTTCTGAGGGGAGGAGGCGTGGCCCACGTGGTTCTGAGGGGAGTAGGCGTGGCCCATGTGGTTCTGAGGGGGGGAGGCGTGGCCCATGTGGTTCTGAGGGGAGTAGGCGTGGCCCATGTGGTTCTGAGGGGGGGAGGCGTGAACCATGTGGTTCTGAGGGGGGGAGGCGTGGCCCATGTGGTTCTGAGGGGAGGAGGCGTGGCCCATGTGGTTCTGAGGGGAGGAGGCGTGGCCCATGTGGTTCTGAGGGGGGGGAGGCGTGGCCCATGTGGTTCTGAGGGGAGGAGGCGTGGCCCATGTGGTTCTGAGGGGGGGAGGCGTGGCCCATGTGGTTCTGAGGGGAGGAGGCGTGGCCCATGTGGTTCTGAGGGGAGGAGGCGTGGCCCATGTGGTTCTGAGGGGGGGAGGCGTGGCCCATGTGGTTCTGAGGGGAGTAGGCGTGGCCCATGTGGTTCTGAGGGGAGGAGGCGTGGCCCATGTGGTTCTGAGGGGGGGAGGCGTGGCCCACGTGGTTCTGAGGGGAGGAGGCGTGGCCCACGTGGTTCTGAGGGGAGTAGGCGTGGCCCATGTGGTTCTGAGGGGGGGAGGCGTGGCCCATGTGGTTCTGAGGGGAGGAGGCGTGGCCCATGTGGTTCTGAGGGGGGGAGGCGTGGCCCACGTGGTTCTGAGGGGAGGAGGCGTGGCCCACGTGGTTCTGAGGGGAGTAGGCGTGGCCCATGTGGTTCTGAGGGGGGAGGCGTGGCCCATGTGGTTCTGAGGGGAGTAGGCGTGGCCCATGTGGTTCTGAGGGGGGGAGGCGTGGCCCATGTGGTTCTGAGGGGAGGAGGCGTGGCCCATGTGGTTCTGAGGGGGGGAGGCGTGGCCCATGTGGTTCTGAGGGGAGGAGGCGTGGCCCATGTGGTTCTGAGGGGGGGAGGCGTGGCCCATGTGGTTCTGAGGGGAGGAGGCGTGGCCCATGTGGTTCTGAGGGGGGGAGGCGTGGCCCATGTGGTTCTGAGGGGAGGAGGCGTGGCCCATGTGGTTCTGAGGGGGGGAGGCGTGGCCCATGTGGTTCTGAGGGGAGTAGGCGTGGCCCATGTGGTTCTGAGGGGGGGAGGCGTGGCCCATGTGGTTCTGAGGGGAGGAGGCGTGGCCCATGTGGTTCTGAGGGGGGGAGGCGTGGCCCATGTGGTTCTGAGGGGAGGAGGCGTGGCCCATGTGGTTCTGAGGGGGGGAGGCGTGGCCCATGTGGTTCTGAGGGGAGGAGGCGTGGCCCATGTGGTTCTGAGGGGGGGAGGCGTGGCCCATGTGGTTCTGAGGGGAGGAGGCGTGGCCCATGTGGTTCTGAGGGGGGGAGGCGTGGCCCATGTGGTTCTGAGGGGGGGCGATCTGGAGGAGGCCGCTGCAGACCCCCCCACTGCTCCTCCCACAGCCAACAGGGGCAGCCGTCATGGAGCTGCTGCCTGCGAGACAGAACACAGGGCACACACACACTCACTCTTCTAAAAACCTGTTGGAACCATGAAATATGATGTTTGTACATTTAAACAGCTGTGTTTTAATTTTTTATTAATAATTGTTATTTTCTTTTTATAATTATTTATTTTATTCAAGTTAATATGTTTTTATGATGGAACAACATTCCAATTAAATCTTTTGTGTTTGTGTTGATTTCCTGATTTGTTTTGTTGTTTAAAGATAAAAAATAAAGATCAATAAAGTCTCATTTTGTTTTGTGTGAACTTTATCTCAATATGTGCGTCACCAACAACATGGCATTAGCTTGGTTAGCTAGCTTAGCTTGGTTAGCTAGCTTGGACGTATCTGTCTGTGGTGGAACGTAGCTATGCTAGCTAGCTAGCTTAGCTACTTTCCGTTCCTAGTGGAACGTAGCTAAGCTAGCTAGCTTAGTTTGGTTAGCTAGCTAGCTTAGCTACGTTCCACCACAGACAGCTACATCTCTGGTGTCGACCTGTCAATCACCGTGTAGCCCCGCCCTAAAGCATACTCTTCTTTATGGTCTGTTGCGACGGACACTCTGACCTGGAGGAGAGAGGGGCATGCTGGGATACATGGCGGGGGGGCGGGGCTGGCCGTAGGGGTCCGGGTGGGGGGGCTCCTCCTCTACCTGAGCCGGAGCACCTGGAGGAGGAGACGAGACCACGCGCTGACCAATGAACAGCAGAGGATGGGCGTCCTCATATGAATGAGCGGGGCGCGTACCTGCGGCGGGGCGCGTGCCTGCGGCGGGGCGCGTGCCTGCGGCGGGGCGCGTGCCTGCGGCGGGTGACGCCACGCGGTCGTAGTGGTACGGGTTCACACACACGCTGTCGTGCTTCAGGTCGAACGCGAAGCGGCAGAAGGTCGCGGGCTTCAGCTCGTTCTTATGGAGGTCGGGCCAGCGCCACAGACGGGCGTAGATCACATGGGGGAAGCCTTTCCTGCCCGCCACCTGCAGACAGACAGGGGAGAGACAGACAGGTGAGAGACAGACAGGTTAGGGACAGACAGAACCTGAATGCATCATGGACGTCCTACCTGAACACACCGTGGTGTACCTGAACACACCGTAGTGTACCTGAATGCGTCGTGGGCGTCCTACCTAAACACACCGTGGTGTACCTGAACACACCGTGGTGTACCTGAATGCGTCGTGGGCGTCCTACCTAAACACACCGTGGTGTACCTGAATGCGTCGTGGGCGTCCTACCTAAACATACCACGGTGTACCTGAACACACCGTGGTGTACCTGAATGCATCATGGACATCCTACCTGAACACACCGTAGTGTACCTGAATGCGTCGTGGACGTCCTACCTAAACACACCGTGGTGTACCTGAACACACCGTAGTGTACCTGA